>CAUYRH010055450.1:0-38495 GCA_963574655.1 Perodicticus potto | reverse complement strand
CGGGCGTTGTGGCGGGCGCCTGTAGTCCCAGCTACTTGGGAGGCAGAGGCAGGAGAATCGCTTGAGCCCAGGACTTGGAGGTTGCTGTGAGCTGTGATGCAACAGCACTCTATCCAGGGTGACAGCTTGAGGCACTGTCTCGAAAAAAAAAAAAAAAAAAAAGACCTATTGCTCCCCAAACATAAATGTGTGTTTGTTGTGCTATATATAAGTCAATTTTGAGTCTCTGATACATGGTCATTGGGCCAGTAACTGACAGAATCTGCCCTTGGAGAGCTGAGTCCAGCTGGGATTTTCCTAGCCAGTAGGCATATGTGGTAGTCAGAATTAAGAGGGTTGCAACAGAACCTAAGCAACAGAAACTAAGATCAAATTAGCTTAAGTGGCATATTCATTCACCTGGTTTGGGTTGAGGGTTGCAGTAACAATAGGTGCTCTGGATCAAGTTGTGAAGCCTAAAATGAAGCGCCAGAGACTCTTGAGAAGAGAGAACCAAAAATCAGTGAAAATATCAAAAGTGCCATATGGATTAAAGGAGGAAAGGCAAATGCAACAGTGACACAAGCACTCAGCGATGTGTATGCACTGAGAAAACCATGAGGCAGTCTGTATAGAAAGAAAAAACACTAGAAGATCATTTGAGGATCAGATATCACTGGAATTCTTTTTTAAAAATACAGGTTGTTTTCTGTTTTTCTTTTTTAGAGATGGCATCTTGCTTTGTTCCCCAGGCTGGGATGCAGTGGTGTCACCATAGCTCACTGCAACCTCAAACTCCTGGGTTCAAGTGATCCTCCTGCCTCAGCCTCAGGGTAGCTGGGACTACAGCCATGCATCAAACCTGGCTAAGTTTAAAAAATTTTTTTTGTAGAGTTGGAGTTTTGCTATGTTGCCTACTCTGGTCTCTTAACTCCTGGCCTCAATGAGTCTCCTTCTTTGGCCTCTCAAAGAGCTGGGATTATAGGCATGAGACACCACCTCCAGCCTGGGTTGCTCTTTATTCACGTTTGGCCCATAAAAAGTGGCCAAAGTAATACTCTGGTAATAGGCTATGGGTATGGTTGAATGAGGTACTGAAAAGTTTGTGTCTTTGAAAGACATTAAGAACAGTAAATGTCCTGAGGGAACAAAACCATCTTAATATTTGTTGGTGACGATTTTGATGTAACAAGAAGACTATAAAATACTAAAAATCTTCCTATTGATTTCTTCAGAGGCCCCACAGTATCAAATATCCACCCGTCTGGATAAGAGTATGATCTGGACTTTACTGTACCGAATGGGAACATTTATTTTTCAAGTAATAAATTGTGGCTGAAGAAATCTAGTCGCAGGACATGGTCTGAATTACAAGAGCTGTCTTCCCATGAAAGAAGAGAGGTAGGCGAACCAGAGGGCAGGTTGGCAGAGTTGCCTGAAAGTTTCAGGGCCCTTCAGAACCACGTGGGAGTTTTTGCATTGCAAGTTGCCAGTGTGAGGATTGCTGGAGATGTGGTGGGGTAGGTGCACGTGTGTGGGTGTGTGCAGGAGGCAGCAGAGTGTGGTAGTGAAACTTAGGTATTTTAGAACATGAAAAGTCTGGCTTCTGTTTCTCAGCTCTGCCACTTATAGCTGAGCAATCTTGAACTCTCCTAAGACTTGGTCTTCATCTGCCTAAGACCAGGACTCCTCATCTGCAAAAAATAGGGACAATAGTATTCTCTACGTCATGGGACCCTTGTTAGGATTAATGAGGTCAGCCATGCAAAGTGTTTAGCCTCGTGTCCATCTCACAGGAAATGCCACATCAGTGGTAGGCATTATCACGGTTACTTTAACTAAAAAGAAACGTCTTTAACTATGAAAGATTTTGAGGGAGTAACTTGACTTCCTGTGTGGTCCTAGAGGGCAGAGCCAGGGTCAAAGGGTGGAAGTCACAGTTCAACTTAAGGAAGAGCTTTGTCTGGAGCTAGCTGAAGAAAGAGCAGTCTGCCTGGAAGAAGTGAGCACCCACCCCCCAAGTAGACTGGAGGGCTTTGTGTGCGGGAATATACATCAAGTTGGAGTTCAGACTGATTATCTTTGAAATACCCTTCGTGCTGAGATCTAGTGGTTTTCCTCCCTCAGTAGGGCCTTTCCCATGTGAATCCAGGGGCTGTGGTTTCAGCAGCTCTCCAGGTTCCATAGAGTTCGCATGCATCTGGATTCTTTTTTTTCTTTTTCTTTTTGAGACAGAGTCTGTGTTGTCCAGGCTAGAGTGCCTCAGTGTCGTAGCTCACAGCAACCTCAACCTTATGGGCTCAAGCAATCCTCTTGCCTCAGTCTCCCCAGGAGCTGAGACTACAGGCACCTGTCACAACACCCGGCTAGTTTTTCTATTTTTAGTAGAGATGAAGTCTTGCTCTTGCTCAGGCTGGTCTTGAACTCCTGAGCTCAAGCAATCCACCTGCCTTGGCCTCCTGTGTGCTAGGATTATGGGCCTGAGCCACAGCACCCAGCCACACATCTGGTTTCTGACATGCCCGGCTTGGGATTTCTTCTAGGCCTAAAGCTTCCAGCCTCAGAGTTCAAGTCTGCTAGTTCAGCTGGAGCTGGGAGAGCAGAGGGGTTGGCTTGTGCTCAGTGACCACCTCAGGAATCCCACCTCAGCGGGAAGGCTTGGGAAAGTGGTGTCTCTGGGGGTGAGGTCCTGGTATGTCACTGCAGAGCACTAGCTGTTAGCAGTTTGGGGCCACTTTCTAAGTGTCCAGCACTGTGAGAAGCTTTGGTGAATTCAGTTCACAGAGTAGCTCACACATAGAAGGTTTGCTTTTCTAGTCGGAATGTAAGCAGTTCTAGGTTCATGTGATGACCTCATGCAATTACTGGGGACCCAGGCTCCTTCTGTGCTTTCTTTTTATACCAGAGTTTCTTCAAAGGGGCTCTGGTCAGATAAATTTGGGACTAATGACATGCTGTACCCTCTCTTTATAAGTTCACAAATCAGCCCCTGTGTGCTCCTGATCCTTTTCACCCAGCTTATATTTACTATTAAAAAATTTTGTAAGTACAAACAGAGAAGAATAAAATTAAAAAATCCTTATCTTTTCACCCAAAAGAATTTCTTTTAGGATGTTGATGTGTTTTTCCAGATTACATATAAAAATACTAACATAAAATATTTATAAAAATAGGAACTTTCAGGCAGCACCTATGGCTCAAAGGAGTAGGGCGGCAGCCAGCCCCATATACCAGGAGGTGGTGGGTTCAAATCCGGCCCCGGCCAGAAACTGCAAAAAAAAAAAAAAAAGGGAACTTTCTCACACTTTTTTTCTATAGCCTATTATTCCACTTGGCAAAGAAACATGGGTGTCTTTGTATGTTAAGAAATATCATCACAGCATCAGATTAATTCATCTGTTTATTCAACAGTATTTATTCAGTGTCTACAAAGTGGCAGGTGAGAACTTCTGCAGGTGGGTGGACAAAACCAGTAGCTTTCCTGTCCTTTAGCGCTTCTGGCCTTTCTCTACTGCACCACACTCCGCATCGTGGATTCTTGACTACACACACACATGCACACACATGCACACACATACACATGATTCCTATGGCGCTGAGTTTTATTGAGATACACATACAGTGAAGAGTAGACATCTTTCAGATACAGCTGGATGAATGTTTACCTATGTGTACATCCACACAACCACCGTTTGGATAGAACCTTTGTACTACCCCAGAAAGTTCCTTCTTGCTCTTTCCCAATCATGGATCATTCCCAACTGGAACACATTTTGGGGCATATGGACTTTTCATGGGAGTGGGTTTTGTCTCCTTAGCATAATATCTTGTGCCCTTCCAGCCCTGAAAGGCCAGGTCAGACTGGGCCAGTGGGCATTGCTGAGGGATGGAGAGTGTGCCCTGTGGGGTCATCCACCCACTGACTCACCAGGGATGTTGGAGGCAAAGGCTCAGGTGTCCTCCTGGGCATGCTGGATGGAGAGGGCAAGAGAAAGGGGTGCTCAGAGGGAGAGAGGCCGGAGAAAGGGTTATAGGCCTTTCATGTTATCCTGGGGCAGGAGGGAGCACTGCCTGGACGTGGGAGTGATGAGTAAAAAATCCCCAATTTTGGTGTGAGCACATAGTCAATTATTGGGAAGATGAGGAAATTTGAATATAAACTGTGGATTAAATAATAGTATTGTACCAAAGTTAAATTTCTTGATTTTGATAATTGCCCTGCGATCGGGTAAGGAAATGTTCTTTCCTTAGGAAATACACCCAGAAGCATTGAGGGGTGCCATTTTGTCTTACTCTCATATGGTTCAGTTAAGGACATGCGTGTGTGTGTGTGTGTGTGTGTGTGTATGGAGGGAAAAGAATGGTAAAGAAAATGGAGCAAGATATAACAAATAGTGAATACAGGTCGAAGATTTGTGGAGGTTTTCTTTACTTTTCTTTTATTTTTAAGAGACAGGGTCTTGCTCTGTCATCTAGGCTGGAGTGCAGTGGCATGATCATAGCTCACTGCAACCTTGAATTCCTGGGCTCAAGCAATCATCCAGCTCAGCCTCCTGAGTAGCTGGTACCACGACCAGCTAATTTTTCTTTTTTCTTTTGTAGAGACAGGTCTCATTAGGTTGTTCAGGCTGGTCTTGAACTCCTGGCCTCAGATGGTCCTCCCTGTCCAGCCACTCAAAGTGCTAGGATTACAGGAATGAGCCACCACCCCCAGTTTCCGATACTGGTTTTTAATATGAGTATGTAATTCTACTTTTTCTAATTAAGAACTATGTAAAATTTGAAAATACATAAAAGTCTAAGGATCCACATCTAGTGGATTTTGGTTGCTGGTTTTCATACTCTAGGTCTCTAGAGAGCAGATGGAGCGCCCCTCTCTGCCTCCAGAGCCCACAGCTGACCTGTGTTTCCCATCCCAGCAGCCTGGGCAAGGCAGGAAGGGTCAGAGCTTCACGCCTTTCCTCAGCAGGATGCTAGTGGCCTCCAGCAGACAGTCAGCAAAGCAGCCAGTATCCGAGTCTTCTCTGCTGGCTCCTTCTCATCCTCCCCAAGGATAGGTGCCATATATGCCACCCATACAGCCTGACTTCAAGGGCTCTGCAGGTGGCATTTATGGTTTTCATATGGGCATTGTCCTACCTGAAATGTCATGATTATGGATTCATTCCTTTAGCTTAAGCTTTAACCAAATTCCTCAGGTCAACATGCCTACTTCTAGTGGAATGAGTTCATCAGAAGGTTGGAGCCATTCTGTTTGTGCGGAGCAAGGAGTCCTGCTCACCTTTTCCTTACACCCTTTTGAGGTTTTCTCAAGTAGACAGCTAAATTCCTCTCTGGGGCCATCCCTAGATGGGCTTTACAGTGACCTTGAGGTAGATCAAGGTGAGAATACCCAAGGGCAGGTACATTTAAGTTGTTTTACAAATAAAACAAAAATGATGATGAATCTACAGTATACTGAGCTGTTATTTTGGAGTAGGCTCTGTTCAGTACTTAGCACACATAACCTCCTGTAACGCTCACAATGACCCACGGGGCTCCTGCCTTCTTACAAAGCCCTCATTCACTCACACTGCTGTCAGGTGAGACTTGGAATGGCCCTCAGAGGTGATCCACACCAATCTTTGTTTTTGCTTTTGCATAGGCAAGGGTACTAAGATCAGAGGCAGGGCAGCCGGGTTGCACAACTCTGGGTGCATTGTTCACTGTATCCCATGGGAGTGGGACTTCTTGAAGTTGTCCAATGCAGGGCCTGTGAGAGAGCAGTGGGGATTAGCCCAAGTCCCATGGCCACTGGAGGAGTTAGGACTTGAACCCAGCACCAAGGCATTTCCTGGAAATTAAGACAAGTCTGTTGAGGGTACTTTGGGGAATGCAGAAAATAAGTCTTGGGGATGGGCTTATGCCCCTGAGGCAGGCCTGGAAGCCTGGAGCCCAATCCAACTACTCAGAGGGAAGCCTTCCTGCTGGAGGATCCACAGCTTGCCTTGGTCCTGAGCAGCTGAAGGCCCAGCAGAGCAGCAAGTGGTGAGAGCTCCTCCCAGAGCCAGACCCTGGCCCACTGCCAGCCCTTTCACCTGCCGCCAGTGAGTACAGGGCAGAGCAGGTCACTCCTCTCTTACAAAACCTCCTGTGGTGCCCCAGTGCTTACAGGATGGGGGAGCCCAGACACTTTTGCTCAACCTTCAAGGCCTGCCATAGCCTGGCTCAAACCTGCCTTTACAACAGCATCTCGGCCACAGCCCTCTTTGTGCTCCACTGGCCCAGACCACTGAACCGTAATTACCCGGTACTGAAGCGCTCCTGCCCTGCGCCTCAGCTCACATTGCTCTTACCTCCCCAGGCACCTCCTCTTCTCTAACCTCTTGGTCCTATCTTGCTGAAATCTTGCCTCCTCTCTAAGTCTCGGTCCAAATGTATCTCCTCTAAGACGTGTTAATTTATCAGAATTAGAATTATCTTTCCTCTGAGTTCTGAATATATTCAGCTGTTCATACATCCTACCATGCATGGATCCATCTCTCCATCCCTCCATCCCTCTCACTGTGTTCCAGACTTAAGGATTGAATAGTGACTGCTGCCTGGTCACTGCCCGCAGTGAGCTGTTAGTGAGGGAGGCAGACACCTCACGAGGAACACAGTCAGTGCTGCCCTGGGACAGGGGTCAGCAGAAGCCTCACAAGGAGCAAGAAAGTTAAGTCCCCTTTACTAAGTGAGGGTGGCCTGCATGGATTCAGCTCCACACTGCATTTAGAATTAAGAGAATTGGAGACAGGCAGGTTGTCCAGAATGTGCTGTTTGTCACCAGGACTTCTATGTGTCCTTAATAACTCCCCATATTAACAATTCACTTTATGAATGTTTTCTGATGATTCTTATTTGAGTTCCACAATGACCTGTAAAGACACTGACAGTCAGAGAGGCAAAGTGACTTGCTCATGCCACCCAGCTAGTCAGAAGCAAAGCTGAGGCTGCAGCCCAGGCCTCCTGATTTCTGAGCCCCTGGCCTTTCTCAGCTGCCTGCCCCTCGGCTCCACCTTTCTGACTTCGTGCTTACACCCACTCACTGTTACCCCAACAGCTGCGGAAGGATCCTTCTCCTCACTGAACTTAACTATGCGATGAATGTTTCCTCTCACGCCAGTCAAAATGGCCAATTTCTGTCCCCTTTCATCCCTGTCAGGGAAACAGAAGAAAATCATGACAATTCCCAAGGTAAGTAGGTTAGAAAATGTTATTCCCCTCGGAACTCCTTACAGGGCCAGTTTAAGCGCGTCCCTCCTCATCACTGGACTTCAGGTGGTCCCTCTGAGCCAGTTGACTCACACAGCCCCCTCCAGAGTGATCACTGGTTGCTCTCCTCACTCTCTTCCTTCAAAAGTTTTCGGGTGCTCAGCATGCACCGGACACTATGCCAGGAACTGGGGAATTGGCCAGCACGATGGACGCTGTCCCTGCCTTTAAAAATATGGCAACCACAGCCTTTTGTCTCTAGCTTATTGAGAAGGATCCTATTCTAGTGGGAGCTTGGAGATCTAGAACACAACAAGCCCACATCCTTTCTGGGGACAAGTCTCTTCCTGGTTGGCCGTGCCTTGGCTACGTGACCTTGGGCAAGTAATATAATCTCTTCCAAAGGGGTTGGGAGGATTAAATAAACTTATCTCTTTTCTCCTTTTTTTACACATTTGATAGTTTTCTATATTTGGTGTTCTTAGCTTTGCCTTTTACTACTTAATACTCTACTATAGAGACCATTCCATAGCATATATAAAAAGGGTTTCCACTCTTTTCTATAAAAAGCTGTTGCTAGATACCTTGTAGTTTATTTAACCAGCCCAGAGCTGGCAGTCCTTTAAACTGTTTCCAATCTTTTCAAGGAGTGAGGCAGTGAACGTGCTGTCCTTTTGAGTTCCTTTCAGCCTCTCAGCCCATGGCCGCTCACCAGATCCCCATGGAAGGGCAAGGGGAGCTGTGGACACAAGTGGCCCGGACCGGTGGGCAGGGGTGTGAGTCCTAGGGCAGTCCTGCGTGGCCACGTGTGGCTGTGCAGCCTTGGACGAAATTCTCATGCTAAGGCAGTAGCACCTGGGAATGTACATTTCTAACCAATTTCCAGGGGATGCTAATGCTCCTGGTCAAGCCTGCGCTTGAGCACTGCCTAAGCCTCTAACCACTGCCCTAAGCCACTAACAGGAGGAATCTCGTCATTCCCATCTCATAAGCTTCTTGTGGGGATTAAGGTTCCCGGCCCCATAGCACTGTGGTGGCATCAGTTTCCGTGAGTATTACTACATCGGCCCCTCACCACAGAGAGACAAGTGGACCAGGAGCAGGGGCGACGAGCAGCGATGCTCTGTTTTCCAGAGCTTTCGGTGTGCCGGAGCTCCTGTCCCAAATCTTTAGGTTTGGAACGGCTGGGGAATTGCTCGTTTTTATGACAACTGGGAGGGGAGAAATTTGGGGTAGAAGCCCAATCTGGAGCCCTGGTGTTGACCACAGGAATGACTGCTTCTGTGCGCGCCATCCTGTGCCAGCTTGTTCCCTGACAGAAAAGGTTGCACAAGAGGACGGAGAGCAAGGAGTGCCCAGTCTCACCCCTGTGGCCATCAAAGGGCCCCTTTCGTTCTCAGAGCCCTTGTAATTTGCTTTCATTAACCTCACTTTGTTCTGGAGGGGGGTCCCTCCGGAGAGCCCCCAGGCAGCTGCTGCAGGCTCGGTCATGCCCCTTCGGCTCTCTATTTCCAGCCCTGGGAGGCGAAGCCCGGAGTGAAGGGTGCCGCTTTGCTTCCTTCCCACGCCACCCTCTCTGCTGGGAGCCAGGGACAGGGGAGCCTGAGCAGGGCAGCATGTGAGTCTGTTAGAGGGAGGCACTTTTTCAAGTGCCAGGATCTCCAGGCTGAGCAGGACTGGGCTGTCACTTGCTGTGTGACTTTTGGCAAGCCCCTTCCTCTGTCTGAGCCTCAGTACTTCCTTTTGCAAAATGTAGTGTGCTCCAGCTCTGTGCCTGGCTCCCCAAGTCAGCTCCAGGTCCCAGAATTAAGAAGTCAGCAGCGTGCAAAAGCTTTTGGTTACTTAGAAAGCCAAATATAGAATAAGCATATGATCTAGGAGTTCTACTTCTAAGTATATATACAAAATAATTAAAATCATACATTCCTACGGAAACTCGCACACAAATGTTCATGTCAGCATCATTCAAAATAACTGAAAAGTGTAACTAACCTAAGTGTCCACCAACTCATGAATGAATAAAGAAAATGTGGTCTCTGCAAAAAAAAAAAAGAAGTCAGCAGCATTTTCCTTTGCTCACCTGTGCCCAACACAGCATTCAGAGATGCTGAACTTCTAGCACCTACACGCAGACCTCTCTACTGCTGGGTGCCCCGACCTGCCTCTGTCTGTTTGTCCCTGTCTCCTTCCCCCTCTCCCAGCTTACAGTCCACTCCCCAGGCCTTCTAAGGACACACAGCCATGATGCAGGCGTGCCACTTGGCTGTGGGACCTCACGGAGTCACTCAAGCACTATGAAAAGATACCAAATGATCTGCTGATTGGCAGGTAATAAATGCTTAATGAGATGATACATGCAGAGTGCTTAGCACCATGCCAGGTACATGGTGAACTCTCAGTAAAGGCGAGCCATTCCTGTGGTTATTGCTATGGTCTTTTTTTTTTTTTTTGTTTTGATACAGAGTTTCACTCTGTTCCCCAGGCTAGAGTGCCATGGGATCAGCCTATCTCACAGCAACCTCAAACTCCTGGATTCAATTGATCCTCTTGACTCAGCTTCCTGAGTAGCTGGAACTACAGGTGCCCACTACAACATCTGGCTAATTTTTCTATTTTTAGTAGAGATGGGGTTTTGTTCTTGTTCAGGCTGGTCTTGAACTCCTGTGCTCAAGGGATCCTCCTGCCTGGGCCTCCCAGAGTGCTAGAATTACAGGTGTGAGCCATGGTGCCCAGCCTGTCATCATTATTTTGTAAGCTAAGCTGAACTGGCAGTCTCTGTAGACAAACACCCCCTTCAGATCCGCTGTCTTTGCTTGCCTTTCTGTTTTAACATTTTACCACTCTCTTCTCCTAGCCCAAACAGCTAATTAGAAAAAAATGTCCAGGTTGTCTGTTTTTTGTTTCGTTTTCGTTTTGTCAATGGAAAGACATGGTTTTATTCCTTCCTTTACTGATGGAGCCCCTACCACATTCCTGGCACTGTAGCCATGGAAACAAAAAAGACTGAGATGGTTCCTGCATTTAGGTGGGAGGCAGATCAGACAAGTTAATGTGTAATTATGATCCAGAAGTGCTTTCTAGAAGGCACTACAGAGGGAGAGAGAGCACAGATACCCTAAGCTGAGGTCTTCTGTAGACCTGGTTTGGCCTATGAGGTTGCACATGGGGTACACTGCACTCCAGGACGAATCGATTCTGCAGGATCTCCATCCCAGCGTGTTTGATGACTCCAGGCGTGGAGGGTGGGGTGTGGGGTCGGGGTGGAGGAGGGCCATGGTGTGGGGTCGGGGTGGAGGAGGGCCATTCTCAGCTATGGCGGCAGCTGCAAGCAGGACCTGCTAAGCGACTCTGATGAGTCACTTGGCCTCTCTTGTTGGATTTAGGAGTCTGTCTGCGTGTCATCCAACTAACGGAGAAGTGGATGACAGATCAACAATCTTACTTTCATTTACAGAAAAGTTAGTACTTTTGGAGAGCAGTGAAGATATCTCTTCAAAGAGCCATTCTGTTCTCTTGGGGGGTTTTGGTTATATTTATATTTTTTGCAGTAAAAGTAAGCATCAGTAATGTGATTGTTTATCGTAGCGTATGTTAAATAGATTTTTCTTTATAGGTTATAAGGTTACATAATATTTACTGTGGTTATATCTTTAATGTATTTTTATTTTAGATTAAATTCATAGTTAATCGTTACTTTATTAAGTGTGTTATTAAGTGTACTTTGTACACTGGGTCTTTGACTGGCACCATGGTTTTTAACTTTATAACAGAAGGCCTTGTATGTGAATAAACAACTGTAACTGAGAGCACACGGGCTCATCTGGCCCCGCCACGGCCTGTCCAGCAGTTATTTAGGATAACAGTGGCTATCATCATTTCTTACTTGCATTGTTTATGGGTCAATATTTACAGATTTTCAGTTTTTTGACATGGAAATTAATGGCTACGATTTAAAGTATTAACTTTGGGATCATAAGGTACTTTATGAAACCATGACAGTGAGCAAAGAGACCTGAAAGCAGCTGTGTTTTGCACAGAGTAACATACATGGTAACATATTAGGAAACCTACCAAGACGACCCTCCTCAACACGGCTATCGTTGTGGGTAGTCAGCCAATGTCAGGTGACCAGGACCACAGTGTACGTACTTTAATGTCAAAGAATTTTTTTTCTGAGTTATGTCTTGTATTTTATTATTAATAGTTTGTATTTCTTTAATTAATTATCAACTGACAAATTAAAATAAACTACACATTTGAAATCTTGGCTCCTGTGGTTATGTTTTAATAATAAGTATTTGATTGTAGCTTTTTAAAAATATTGTTTGATAACCTGTCTCAATTTTGTATTGATGGTGTTTGTTTGTTTATTTATTTATTTTTAAAGGCAGAATCTTACTATGTCGTTCTCGGCAGAGTGCTGTGGCATCACAGCTCAGAGCAACCTCAAAGTGATTCTCTTGCCTCGGCCTCGCAAGTAGCTGGGACTACAGGAGCCCACCACAACGCTCAGCTATTTTTTTGTTGTAATTGTCATTGTCGTTTAGCTAGGTTTGAACCCGCCAACCCCAGTGTATGTGGCTGGTGCCCTAACTACTGAGTACTGGTGCCAAGCTGTTGATAGTGTTTATTGTCTGAGAAATAGCATTTAACATTTTTGTCATTGTATAAACCATTTCGTTAATCTGAATGTTAGGACTGATGGTCCTAGCTGATATGACAACAATGGATAAGAAACATATTTAGCAGATGAACATCACTGTAACAAGTCCTGGGCAGGTGTAACTCTCTCGCATACCTGCTGGGATTGAGAGGGTATTGTAGATCTTGTATATAGGGCAGGAAAGGTGTTTAGCTTATTTAGTAGAGGTAAGAAAACTGACCCTTGCTTGCCCCACGAAGGGCTACAGAGTCCTCCTCTCACATGAAAGAGTTGTCCATGTGAGCCTTCACTTATCGTGAAAGATGCCTTGAGCGCCTCCACTGTGCTCTGTGCTGGGGAAACAATGAACCTGTACGCTTGGCCCTTAATAACAGCCAGTATTTATTAAGCTGTTATTACGTTTCAGGCACTTTACTCATGTTAAGTCATTCTATTGCCACAAAACCTTGTGAGGACAATTCTTACTAGCCACATTGTATAGGCAAGCAAGGGGCATGAAGAGGCTTCATGATGTGCCTAAAGTTCCCAACAGTTTGGCTTCAACTGCTGCACCAAGGGTTCTCTCTCACGTAGTGCTCTGGGGGAACTCCGGGGGGCTCTCAGAACCCTAGGACATGGTCCACAAGGTCAAAGTCATTTTCATGATAATACTAAGAACGTGTTTGTCTTTTCACTCTGGTTCTCTTACCAGAGTTTTCCAGAAGCTACATGCTTGTGATAGCAAAACAAGAAGCTGGGAGAACCCAGGTGTCTATCCAGGAGATTGGGAAAAAATGTGAAACAAAGCCACTTTTTTCATTATTTTCTAACTTTGAAAATGTTTTTACAGGAAGATTTTATGTGAAGATACGATGTGTTTATTTGTTGTTTTTCAAATAAATCATTATATAAATTAATTAAAACACTCTTCTCAGTTTTAATTTCTAATAAAATAAGAGCTCGAAGGGGTTCCTGAGACCAAAAGGTTTGAGAATCGTTGCACAAGCCTAAATGGAAATGCTCCCTAGAGAGGCGCATTTGAGGTGTGGTCCCAGGATCATCAACATTATGAAGTCACAGCTCCCTGAATTATGCTACCTGCAGTGGTCCTCCTCAGAACCAGCTCTCTTGCAAATTAATGACTGTGATTCAGAGTGTCTGTCCTTGTGGCTCGCAATATAGTTCTTAAATTTTAAATCCCTCTATGCGTTTCTCTTTCTACAGCTTCTTGAGAGCAAGTCTGTCTTGCTCAGCAACCCCTCCAGCTTCTAATGACTCCCTCACAATTTGGGACACCTTTCACTCAGTCCCCTCAAAATAAATTTTGTTTCCTGCAAAGCCTATACTTTGTATACAATGTTCGTAAACACTTCCTCCAAATTTGGTGACAACCTATCTGATCACTTTTATCTGATGTAATGACAACTAGAAATTAAATAGCAAAAGGGACAGTAAGAATAACATCCAGAATTCAGTAGGCTTTGACAGTATGGAGTCCAAGGCCACCCCATGGAAGATCTGGAGAAAATTTTGTGAAAACTTTTCAAAATCTGCTTTAAGATTCCTTGCAGGGGAATCTGTTCTTCTGGAGGGTAATTTTTTTTTATTTAATCAGTTGTATTGAGTTTTATATTGTTCTCTTTATCTGAAATCCTGTGGGAAGATTCTTGAAGGAATTCTGGAAGGCATATATTTTACAAGGATTTCATTCCAGAAATATTAAGTTGCAATTTGACATGAACATGATTCTGACTTTCCATGTTTCTATGAAGGTTTCTCCAAAAGATGAGAGAAGTACATTTTTCTGCTGTACTGTTTTAATGACTGCAGTTCTTGTGGGGTGTGCTGATTCTCCATACCAAGTCAGCATGGATATTTCTATATCATGCTTGGCAACTCAGCTCTACTTGGCTCTGCTCCGAACTTTGTAACCCATTCCCAGGCTTGCCTGAGAGCTGATCTTGTTTTGGAAGCTCACAATGGTGCAGTGTCAAAGAAATGAGCCTCTGATCCTACCTGAAAGGTTAGTGCAGACCACAGATTTCTGCTTCTGAATCAGAATCTTCCTGTGTGATCCTGGTTGAAGTGTTAGACATTCTAGAGCTTCAGGTCTTCTGCTGTCAAATAGAAAAAGAAATCTATCCTTCTTACCCTTAGAGCATTGTTCTGAGGATCAAATAAGATAAAACACTTTGAAAAACAGAAAGTACTTGTCTCTCTCCTGTGCTGTTCTTCCCTGTAGCTGTGTAACCCCAAAGAGCCCTAAAATGCCACTCACTGTGCTGCAGCCACACTACTGACCCCTGCTAGCATGTGTCTCAGGGCCTCCGTATATGCCATTCCCTTTGCATGGAATGCCCTTCCACGGTGTCTGCATGGCTGACTCCCTGACTTCCTTCCCAGAGGTCTCTGTTCACGTGTCACCTTATCAAAGAGTCCTTCTCTAGACACGCGATATGAATGAGCCTCCACGCCCCAGCAGCTCTATTCCACTTACCCTGCCTCAGTGTTACCGCCTGATGCATCATATAGTTGTTATTTTACCTGCCGATTATTTGACTTTAAAATGCCAGTTCCACAAGAGCAGAGACTTTGCTTTGTTCTGTTGTAATCCTAGTGCTTTGAACCTGGTAAACACACCTTCCTCCACCAAAAAGAGAAGGGAAAGAAAAATAGCAGAACAGCCATAACAGAGGATGGGACTGGGTGGAGGAGATTTCCGTGGGGCAAATCATATAGAACAGAGAACTGGAGACCCCATGTTCCCTGCCGCCCCAGCCCCACCTCCTGGCTTAGGCTCATTAGAGCAAAGCCTCAGCGTAACTATGGGCATTTGGATTGTTTACTCCTTGTTAACCACCCTCTTTGCTCACTTAATTGGTCCAAAGCCTGCAGCATGAGTAAGTAACTGTGCAGCAATTTGGCACGTGCTCAGCCAGCACCAGCAGCCTTAATTGCACGGGGAGTGCTGCACTCGCACTAACCCGGCAGGCTCTGTGCCATCCTCACACAGCCACAGAGCTCAGATGGGCGCTGCTGCTGCTGCTGCTTCCTGCAGCGCCTTTGATGTCCTGGCAGACACACCCTATGGGGCTTGTTCAACTGTGGGATCATCACTCTCGTGGGTGCCCAACTAGTGTCCCAGGTGCCATGCTCTCTGAGAATCCTACACAATTGAGCAGAGTAATTCCCAGCCCTGGTTCAGGGGAATAAAGTCCAAGCTGCATGTGCATGGCCTGCTTCTCGCTGCCTGGCCGCCTCACCTCACACCTCTCTCTTTCTTTGCTCTAGTCCCACTCACCTCCTGCCCACTTTCCTGTAAAGGTCCTGCCTCGGGCCCTTTGCACTAGCCGCTTCCCCCTCACATCTTCATGAGAATACTTCTTTCTTATCCTGTGTGTATCAGTTTATAGAAATAAATGAATGAAGAGATTGCATGGCTTCGGTTGAGACCCAGTTCCTCTTTGGGTCTTCATTTGCCCATCTAACAAATGAGTAGATGCCTTCAAGTTCTGTGTTCCTTTCTAAGACAGGGATTTCATGTCTTTTAATTGTGCCAGCCATTTAATGAGGCCACAGAGATTTTTAGAGACCCAATTGGACACGGAAATCTGGGTACTAGGTAGATGGTGGTAAAGAAATAAGACAGAAAAAAAAAAGAAAGAAAGAAAGAAAGAAGAACTAAGACAGAAAGGGTGGTGCCTGTGGCTCAAAGGAGGAGGGCGCCGGCTCCATATGCCAGAGGTGGGTTCAAACCCGGCCACGGCCAAAAACTGCAAAAAAAAGAAAGAAAGAAGACAGAAAGACATTGACAGGCAGTAAACATACACACAATAAATCGGACAATATTCTGCTACTGGTGAGTGCAACGAAGATGACAGTAAAGGAATGTGATGGGGAGTAAGTGAGGTGGGGGGTTTGTTAGGGTGGCAAGGAGGGCCTCTGCGGAGCTGAGACGCAGATGCTGAGAAGCTGGGCGCCAGCATTCGCAGAAGCAGCAGTAGTGAAGGCCCAGAGAAAGGAACAAGTACATCAACTTCAGGAGTGAGGGCAGCATGGGGAGAGCATGTCCTGTGCGCAGGGGACAAATGAAGAAGGGCGCACCCAGGGTCCATGGTAGAGAGTGTGAGTGTCTTGCTCAGGGCCACAGGAAGTCCGTAGGGGTTTCAGGAGAATGACTTTCCTCTCAGAGTAAATCATTCTGGCTGCTCCTGGGAGCTCAGTCTACAGGGGGAAAGGTCATCCCGGGCAGAGAAGGTGGTGACTGGATGTAGGGTGAGGGTCTGGAGAAAGGGGTCAAATCTGGGCCTTATGTTTTGGTGGTAGAGCCTCAAGCACTCACTACTGAGTTAAATGTGCTTGTGACAGGAGGAGAGGTATGTGGGATGCAGTTAGGACATGTCTGGTGAATTGTAAACAATTCAACAGGGATCTTGTGGGGTGTTGGTTTGCCAAAAAGCTCAACTTTGGGGTTTAGGCACATTTGAAATGATAATAGGACCATCTCCGTAATTCTCACCTGTCATCATACTCGAGGGCAGGAACCACATGGGTTTTATTTGTCAGGCACAGAGTGATATTCATAATTGTCACTGAATTGTCCCTGGAGCTTGCATTACCCCCAGGGACCTCACAGGAAGGATGGGCAGCTGTGCCAACAGGGCATTCCTGGGTTCACAAACCACAGCTGTCTGACAGTCTATCTGTGCCACAAGCCTTGCAGGTAAGGGAGCAGGAAGCCACGTCACCTGCCACCCTCCCAGGTCACCAGAGCCCTCTCACTGGCCTCTGCCCCCCACGGGCTGCAGAAGCCCAGGCTCCCAACTTTGATGCAGTCCAGCTGCTTTCTCAGATCAAAAATATGGACACCGTTTACAACTTGTCAGTAGACTGATTTCTTCGCCTCTTTGCTTCTTTCCCTGTGGTCACACACAGATGTCTTTGGGACACCTAGAGTCTACCAGAAGAGTGAAACAGCAGGTGTATGCAGAAAATGTTAGGGGTAGGGGTACCTTATTGCAAAGGTGAGTGTCTGTCCAGACTTCCCTCTGCTGAAGAGCTCCCTGTTTATGACGAGGGCTGGTGCAGGAGAAAGACATTCCTGATGCAGAAGGTCCCCTCAGAATTTCCCCAGAAGGGAAGGTGGCTCCCAGAGAGCTTCTCAGGGACGGGACTCCAACCCTTGCATTCTTGGCCCAGTCTGACTGACTCTGCGGCTTTGCTGGTTCCGGGGCTAATAAGAAAGCACAGCCCCAGGGCTCTGGGGCTTTATATTAAATTTTTAATAGCCATGGTGGGTTTGATCCCACACTCTTGAGAGAATTAGTCACTACAGGTTCAAGTGAGGAATTTATGGACAGGCCTCAACAATCTGCTTCTAATTCGAGGATGGAAAATTTGATTTAAGAATTCCAAAAGGCAATATAGTGCAAACAGAGGAAGGGGCACTAGCCAGGGACGCCTTGGTTCCTGCCGTGCGGCACATTTTATTTATCTATGTGTCTGGCACTGCGCTAGTCCGAACTCCTTCCTAAGAGCACAAAGCTGTGTGATTTTGGGCAAGTTCCTTCCCATCTCTCAGCCTCAGCTATCTGGCTGGCAAAAGGAAGGTATACAGCTCCCTGCTGGGCCTAGGAAGGAAAAAATGGCATCTCTAGCTGTGGCTGCTCCCAGGAAAGCCTCCCTTATGGGAAGCTGGCTTTGGTGGCAAAGCAGTTCCTAGAAGACTATGTGTAACCCTCCCCCAAATCTGGCTTGTCTTCCGGCTGCTGGGGCGGGAGGGAAGGGGTTAACCTCACTGAGCCAGGAAAAAATAGACTCGCCCAATCCCTCCCTCTTCAGGTCCTCGCCCCCTTTTGTTCTCAGAGATTTGCTTGGGCTGCTGGGGTTAGGTAAGCCTCGATGCTGGGCTGGGAGCCATGCCGCTGCTCCTTAGCATGGAGGGAGCAGAACTGTAGCAACTTGCCCCAGCTCTTCCCCCAGGCAAGAAACCTGAAGCTACCGCAAGGGGTGGAGAAACCTTGGAACCTGAGACAATGGCCAAGCTGGAGCAAGAAGTGTCTTAAGAGATCACTGAGTCCTTCTGCAGATGGGGACACTGAGGTCCAGCGAAGAAGCATTCCCTAGGTTTGGCCAGCAAGTTAGGGATGGACTCAATTACAGGCTTTCCCAACTTCTGGGCCTCCTGTCCACACAGGACATGAAGCTCTACTAAGACAATGGAGGGAAAGGTGCTTTATAAGGGACAATGTGGAACCAGTGGTCTCGTGTTAGTCTCTCAGGCTAGTTTGTCCTATGGCTCCATGGCGCCTGGACAATCCCTGGGTTGACCAGTTGTCGGTCAGCTCAGGCTGGGTGTGGGGAGCTCTGAGAGCCCTGAGGTTTGGGGGCTCACTCCAGCCATGCGTGAGCTGAATGACTCTGAGCACGTCATTTCACCTCTGTGACTGTTTTGCCCACTGCAAAATGGGACCAGAATCCCTAATTTTCCTAATTTCTGGGTGTCTGTGTAGAATAATACACTTTGAAAACTACAAAGCTCTCTGTCTGCTCTGTATCCATTCCCCTTTCCTCTGGTTCTGCCCTGACTTTCACGAGACATCTAGTCCTCTCTACTCTTTGAGCTTAACCAGTGGTTGGGGGACAGCTGACCCAACCTATGCTCCAGAGCTGGGTATGAGACTTGGCTCTACACCAAATTCAGAGCACGAATTCCCTATGGTTACCGTGATTGTCTCAGAAATGAGCTTGTCCCCCAATCCCAGATAATCAGTGATCACCCTGGGACTTCTGCTTGTAGTTACAGAGAGAGATGACTCACTCTTTTTTTTGTACTGGACAAGAGCCTGGGAGAATGTGAGCTTAGAGCTCCCAGGACCTTCGGGAGGTGAGGAAAACATACCTGATAATTAAGCAAATGCAAAGGAAAACAGCCAAAAGGTGGAGAAGGGCAGGCTCCTTCCAGTGTTTGCACATTTGCTCTCATGCTTTCACATACCGATGCACTATTGCCGAACTTTTCAGGGATGTGAATCAATGCATTTCTTTTTTTCTTTTCTTTTCTTTTCTTTTCTTTTTTTTTTTTTGAGACAGAGCCTCAAGCTGTCACCCTGGAGAGAGTGCTGTGGCATCACAACTCACAGCAACCTCCAATTCCTGGGCTTGAGCGAGTCTCCTGCCTCCGCCTCCCAAGTAGCTGGGACTACAGGCACCCGCCACAACGCCCGGCCATTTTTTGGTTGCAGCCGTCATTGTTGTTTGGCGGGCCGGGGCTGGATTCCAACCCGCCAGCTCAGGTGTACGTGGCTGGCATCTTAGCCCGTTGAGCCACAGGCACCGAGCCAATGCATTTCTTTTTTTAAAAATGTATTTTCTTTTCTTGTTTCCTTATTTGCTATCCATTCCTTCATCTATTTATTTGTTTATTTATTTATTTATTTATTTATTTATTTATTTATTTATTTATTTTTGCTTAAGCCAATCTGATTTGGGTTCCACTTGGAATTAAAATTTTCTAATTAAGACCAAAAGGAAAGAAAGGAAGAAAAAAAGAAAGAAAGAGAGAGAGAGAAAGAAAGAAAGTTGCAGAGTAAACAATATTAGCTACTAACCCAATATTTGTTTCTTTATTTCACTGACAGAACCCTGGGTGGTAAATGAGGGCAGGGAGAGACAGTGTCTTAAGTCCTAGGAAAGATGTGATGGTGGTCTAAACTAATCATGACACCTTTGTTTCTTGTTTTTCATGATTCCTTGCAGCTGGTGGTGAACATGTAACCCAGTTCTAGACTGTGAAACATAAGGACAATCAGCAGAGAGAGGAAACCTAAGAGGCTTCTGGGAAGGTAGATGTAGCCAGTATCACCCTCCTTCTCTCTTCCTGCCTGGAAAGTGAATATGATATCTGGAGCTGCAGCCACTACATTGTGACCATGTGGCAGAAGCCAAATGAATTGCAATGACTCCAGTTTTGATATAATTGAGCCACTGAAAAAATGCTGTCAGCTATCTGCATGCGTGTTTATCACAGCATAATAAAAATTTAAGTTGCTGTTAGTTAAAATTTCTATTATTTGCACCCAAAGTATTTCTTGGAAATGAGCCATTCCCTCATGTAAAATGAAGCCAAATGAATTGCAATGACACCAGTTTTGATATAATTGAGCCACTGAAAAAAATACTATCAGCTATCTGCTTGTGTGTTCTCCTAGCGTAATAAAAATTTAAGACGCTGTTAGTTGAATTTTCTATTATTTGCAGCCAAAGTATTCTTTGGAAATGAGTCATTTCACTAACATAGAACTTATGTACCTATCTAGCAATGTCACTGATCCAACACCCAGATAAGAATAATAGCTAAGAAGAAAACAAATAAAATTTATTGAGTAGCTACTGCTGGCCAGCTGTTAAGTGTTTTAGTTGCACATAATCTTATATTTAACTGCAAAAACTTTATGAAAAAGATACGATTATTAGTCCTATGTTACAAATCTTAAAACCAAGTCACAGATCAGTCAAAGATCTTGTTCAATGTCACATAGCTAAAAAATGCTAGAGACAAAAAGGCTTCTGAGTAGCCACAAAGGGTTCTCTCATATATATTACTCCAGGGTGATATTGCCACTTTATGCCTCATACAGACACGTAGTTATCTAACAGATTCCCTGTTGCAAAGAAGAGAGAGAGAAGAGCCCCTGGAATGAGTGACAGCTGACACTGCCAGTAAGAGAAGATAAAACACAGAAAAAAAAAACCCTCCTCTTACAGAGAGGGGCACTTAGCCTATACCATATCTGCACAGCCCTTGAGGACACCTCTGTATTAAACTTCAATTCAATCATTAATGTTTTTATAATGGTTCTGAGTCATCCAGTAAAGATGAAATCATGCTTCGCTTCTTGTTTGCAAAGACAGGGAAGCACCTAGTAGAGCTAGAGAAGGTTCCCACAGAAAAGGTTAAAGCAAAAGAAAAATTTAGTATGTTAATCAGCACCACCTCTCCTGACTCCGCCCCAACCCAGCTCCCTGGAAAAGTCAGCTCGCAGAGTGCTTCCCTGCCCAGAAGCCCAGAAAGCCAGGGTGTTAGAGGACTGCATTTTTCATCACCATTTTCCTAAGATGTTCCCTTCCCAAGCCTAGAAGTGTCAACCAGCCTGTTTTTAGCAAAGGTGAACTTAATTATAATGTCAGGAGGTTACCAACAGGCACTCAGGCAATAACGTGACAACACAGAGGTCAAGACCTGGTGGGGACTTCTACTTGCTGTCTGAGTTGGGAACAGAAAAGTCATACAAGAAAGGGGACAAGGACCTAAGAGGGGCAGTTAAATTGATCCAATGCCTAGATGGGTTGGGGCCACTGAAGGAAAGACCCCAAGGTAAAAACCATACCATGCTGAGACTGGATGTTCCCTTTACTGTCTGTAAGTCCAACCTGCTCTTTTAACCAGTAGAGAAACCAAGGCCCAGAGAAGGAAAGGCCTCACTCAAAATCACACAGCAAGGCTACTGCTGCTCTCACAGCTTTCTCTTCTTGACTTCTGACCACGGCAGAGAGACATCAAGCAAAAGCCTCTGACGACTGGAAAGCTCAATTCAGACTTGTGTCTTGGACCCAGCAGTGGATCAACTTGGCTGAAGGTCTTCTCCCACCCCAGACCCCTCCTCAGGACTCCTAGAGCTTCCCAGGGAGCTGCTTCAAGTGTGGGTCTTTCTGAAATACCCATTCACCTAATATGTTTTGAATGTCTGTTAGGTTCTCACAATAGTGAGAAAATCAGAAGTACAGCCTGGCCTCACCAGCCTCACAGTGCTTAAGACAGCGGAACTGGCTGGCAGGGGCCGAGGCCCGGGCTCGCTGTGTTTACACACCATGAGCTGTGAGGAAAGGGTGTCCAGACAGACCCACAGCAGGGCAACTGCACACACACGGTGACACAGATACTGTGCAGCAGGCACAAACGCACAGACACGTGGACAGATGCGTCCACATCAGACACACACGCAGCACACACAGACACAGGCGTATACATACACAAGTGTGCGTACGCACAGGCGCATGCACGCATGCCACCGTCTGCGTTCTCTCCCACAGGCAAACCGCAGGCAACACTGGAGATGGTATCTGCACCTTCTCCTGCACACGCAGGTTTCCTGAAACACCAGCAGAAGAGCCTGAGTTCCTCTCCCACATCCCCGGCCTCTGTCAGCTTGCCCAGGGTCTGAGCCACTCCTGCCTGATTCATTCCCTCTCCGGGGCCGCAGAGCTTCCTCTTCCTGCTTGGAGCAGCCTCCCAGGCTCGACGCCTTGAGTTCTGCCCCTGACTCATCCTGTCTCAGCACAGCACAGAGGCCTGTGGTTTGCACAAGTCAGGGCACAGCTGGAGGTGGGGATGGGGTGATGTAGGGGGTGGGAGGGAGAGGTCATTATCAGGTAGTCAGGTAAAGGCCTGGGTGGAGGTGTGGGTGTGGGCTGGGTGTCTGCTCAGGAGCACAAGGAATATGAACCCAGCAGCCTGCTGCAAAGCCGGCTTAGAGATGCAGAGGGGGCCCTGCAGAAACCCATGCTGTCTGCAGTTAGGATTCCTCTCACGCTGGAGAGGCTTGGCTCTGCCCTGCCCCTCCTCCAGCTGCGCTGTCCCTATGGGATGAGGAGTCTGGAGCTAGACTAGATGAGGAGTGGGATGGATAGCCCGACCCTGAGACCTTCATTTCCAGATCACATTCTGAGCACACAAGATCACGGTTTCCAGCTCAATGGCCCCCAGCTACTTCCCAGGCCTCTGTCAGGGGTCTTTCCGCCAAAAGCAGGCTGCGTACTCCTGAGGAGGGCCAAGCTATTGATGTTCGCTGAGAGGGCATTAGGGTAGTGTGGATGGGCATATGAGATGAGATGTGTAAACACCTGTCTGCAACCATCTTCCTTGTGGGAAGAGAAGGGGTCAGAAAAGGAGGCAGGTGAGCTGGAGCCATGGGGGTCCCCCATTTGTACGCTTGCTTCGTGCCCTGAAATGTTAGGGGTAGACCTACCTGAAGTCAGTCAGTCCTGGTGCAGAGATATGGAGGTTCCCCCATAGGCATGTGCTGAGCTCAGTTATTATTATAATGACAGAAGCATGAGGCTGCATGCAGGATAAACTGGGCTCTGACCAAATCTGCCAGAGTCCTACGGGACAGCAATGTAGGCTTAGGGGTCAGCTACTTGGGTTTCAAAACTCAGGGAATTTCTAGCTGAGTGACTTCAGGCAAGATCACCTAGGCAAGCCTCAGTTTTTTTTCTTTCACCTGATACATGAGACCAATAATTGTCTCTTCTTCATGTCGAATAGTAAAGTGTTTAGCACATTGGCCAGTACCTAGAAAATAAGTAACTAGTGTGATTTTAGGTGACACTGATCACTTTCTCTGAGTCCTTTTATTATTATTTTTTTTGTGAGACAGAGTCTCACTTTGTTGCCCCCAGTAGAGTGCTGTGCCATCACAGCTCACAGCAACCTCAAACGCTTGGGTTCAAGCGATTCCCTTCCCTCAGCCTCCCGAATAGCTGGGACTACAGGCACCTGCCACAACGCCTGGCTGTTTTTTGGTTGTAGTTGTCATTGTTGTTTGGCAGGCCTGGGCTGGATTCGAACCCTCTGGTGTATATGGCTGGTGCCCTAGCCACTGAGCTACAGGCGGTGAGCCAACTTTCTCTGAGTCTTAATCCCCCTTCAGAAAAGGAGAGGATGGTACTGACTTCAGTAATGACTGACTTCAGTCATTTTTAATTTTTTCAGACACTCTTTTATTCAGGGCTGGGTCTGGGGGAGAAGCATTTTGGTGCCCAGAAACCCCACTGGCAAGGCGTAGCAAACACACTGAGTATCCTCCCAGCACCAGTTCTTTGGCTTCACAGAAAGTTTGGACCTGGAAATATTTATCAAAGTGATTGGAGAGGAAACTAGTTCTCAGAGAACCCTTCTCCCTCCTGCCCCAGGGCCTTTGCACATAGGGGTCCATTTCTCATCTGTGAGCTGCCACTTATGTTTCAGATCTTAAATCAAACCTCATTTCCTCAGGAAAGCACAGATCCTCTATTCCAGGTTCTCCTTGTGCCCTGTATTTATTCCCGTCTATATTTACACATTGAGGGAGGTGATCATTTGATGCCATTTCCTCGAAGGGGCCTTCTTTTCAATTCCATCGAAGTTTAGAGCCCTTCTGATGTCCTACTGAAGAACCCTGCACATTGTACGTCACATCGTTAAAACTCTTGTCAACTCCAACTCAACTTTGAGGGGTTGTTGAGGCGTCACCTCATTCTGGAAGTATCAGATCAAGATCCGTTCCTTCACTGCACGTTCCCAGAGAGCTCCATACTCCCTGTGATACAATGCACTTGTCAGCCGGGTCCTGACTTAATAGTGGTCTCCCTTCACTGGACTGGGAGCCTCCTTGGGCAGGAACTCACTTGCCTCATCTGCAGTCGGATCCCTAGCATGTGCAACAGGGCCTGGCACGTTGGCACACACAGAAATACACAGAAAGAGAAAGACTTTTATTAACCTTTTTTACCCTCTGTTCCTATGACGGTGCCTGGCAAGAGGTAAAATTTTCAATTAGCGTTGCGAAATGAATGAATAAGTGACTAAAGGGATAAACAGAGGACTACTAAAGGTGATGCTCTGGGAGGCCAGGGGTCATGTCTTAAATGATGTTTTCTATCTCCTTGTGAAAAATGGGATCAAGTTAGGCCCTAAGAGAAATGTCCCAGTCGTAAGAGCAAATCTCCTTACTTCTGTTTGGGCAGAGAGAGGCAGGGCCTGTGCATCCTCACTTTTCAGCTGTTTACAGCCTGCCCCACTCTCTCATCTGGCCCTGAACTTTCCTCCAAGTCTCAGTTTCTATAACTTCCCCCTTTAGGTGTCACAACTCCCATGGTTCCCTGCAGGCACCCCTTTTCCTCTCTTGTTCAATAGTCGCCAGAGAAAACCTCGTGGAATGCGAACAAGAGGAGACAGAATCAGAGGACGCATCACTGAGACAGTGGCATTTGAGCCCCGCCTTAAAGAGCAGGTGCTACTTAGCCAGGCTGATACTGTGGGGAGTGGGATAGCAAAGAGCAAGGGAGGAAAGGCATTTAGGGCAGAGAGAAGTGTCAACAAAAGCTCAAAGGGGAATCAGCTGAATGTTGGGGTCCAGCATTATTTGGGTAGCAGAAGGATTGGTGGGGGCTGGAAGAGAATCTTGACCTTGCATCACTTTAGAGAAAGGACATAGTGGTGTTCTCTGCAATAAAAGAACAGAGATGTGGCCTTTCTGGCTACAGAGACCCACTGTGCAACCTTCGGTGGGACCTCACCCCTCCTGGGCCTCCTAATCTAGAAAATAAATGTTTTGGATAAGGTGATCCTTCAAACCCTTTCCAGCTCTGAAGTCCTGTGACTGAAACCAAAGTTTCCCCTTGGCTTCTTGCTCTGGCTTTGGGCGGCCCCAGGACTTGTGACCAGATATGAGGTCAGCCTTACAGATTTCAAGACAAACGAGGTCTCTGTGCTACCGGTGCCTGTTTCCTGTGCCCGGGGCTTTGCCCTTGTGCTTGGTGTGTCCGGCTGTCAGTGTACGTGGTGTCACCTGCCCCTACCAGCCTTTCATCCTCTGGACTCCTGAAGCATCCCAGAGCTTGGCCAGGGGGAAGCTGGCACAGCAGGTCAGGGAGGGAGGTGAGCGAGGGGGGCCGTGGGGGCCTGGCAGGGCACTGCGGACGCCCTGATGGCACTTGGCTCCACAGTCCAGCTTCAGCCTTCCTCTCCTATACCCACATATGTTTGTTGCAGCCAATGGATTTTGGAATGAGTCAGACCTGGCTTTGCATTTCCTCCTTACCACTCACTAGCTGTAGGCATTTGGCCTAGTTATTTTACTTTTCTGAATTTCAGCTTCTGTATCTGTAAAATTGGGATGACCATAGCAATTCACTTGTTCATTACCTCAATTTGCTCGCGACTTATCCATATGCGAATCCATAAGTAAATTTTTATGAAATACCTACTATGTGCACACACAATGTAAGGGATTCAATGGTTAAAAAGCTGACATCACAGCCCTCCGGACACAGTGTGGCAGAAGGTTGACCACCAAGGCCATTGAACATTTGAAATCTGGCTACTATGCCTGAGGGACTGAATTTTAAATTTTACTTAATTTTAATTAATCTAAGTTTAAATTAAAAAACTGATACTTGGTTCACTTTTAAGTATGCTTATGGTAAATTGGGAATGTGCAGCTACTTTTTTCAACTGCAAATTTTATGAAATTAAAATATAGATCAAATATTGCTGGTGAAAATTTAGCATGTGAGTCAAGTTGAGCTAGGAATGTAAAAGGAATGTAACTTGCAATTAAAATACATAGGCCTGTCCAATGGAAATATCATGCGAACTACATATGTGATTTTAAATTCTCAAGAGTCACATTAAAAAAAAAAAAGGTGAAATTCATTTTGGTAATATATTTGTAATTTAACTCAATATATCCACAATGTTACCATTTTAATGTGTAATCAGTATTTATTTATTTATTAATAAAATATTTTTCATTTTTTTCTTACTTTGTCTTCAAACTTTAGAGCAATTCTCATGCGCTGCTGATGGGAATGTTAAATGGTGCAGCTGCTTTGGGAAAAAATGTGGCAGGTTTTCAAAAGGTGAGAGATAGAATCATGATATGACCCAGGAATTCTGCTCCTCTGTAGCTACCCAAGAGAAATTAACATATGTCCACACATTAAAAGAAATAAAACAACTCATACACAAATGTTATTTGCAATAATATTTCTAATAGTTAAAAAGTAGAAAAGGCCCAAATATCCATCATCTGATGACTGGATAAACAAAATGGGGTATACTCATTCAACGGAATCTTATTTAGTCATAAAAAAGAATGCTATGACATGGATGCACCTCAAGAACATTGTGCACCTCAAAAACAGTTAAGCCAGTCACAAAATAACAGATACTTTATAATTCCATTTATATGAAATGTCCAGAATGGGAAAAATCTATAGAGACAGGAAGTGGATTAGTGGATGCCTAGGACTGGAGGCAAGGGATGGGAATGAAAATATCCTAAAATTAGATTATGGAGATGGTTGCATGAACTTGTAAGTGAAGTGAAAGCCTTTGATTTGTATACCTTTTTTTTAGTAGAGACAGGATCTTGTTAAGTTGCCCAGGCTAACCTCAAACTCTTGGCCTCTAGTGATCCTCCTGCCTCAGCCTCCCAACCTGTGGGATTACTGGTATGAGCCACTGCAATGAACCTGGCTTGTGTGCCTTAAAAGGATAAATTTTATGGCATATAAATTACATCTCAATAAAACTGTTAGAGGTAAAAGTGGGCCCTAGGCCAGACAGGTCAGAAGGCTTATTAGTTAAGAATCTAGGACTCTGGTGTTCTGAGGTCTTCAGTGAGTCCCTGCTCTGCCACTTTCAGTGGGAATTTGGGCAGATTTGTTGACTGTGCTAAGCTTCAGTTTTCTCAGCTAAAAATGGTGCTCATCTCATAGGGGATGTGTGATGGTTAAACAAGAATGCCTGTGGGGTCCGGCGTCTGGTGGGTCTTCCCTGTCTGTGCGTGCCCTCGTCGTCCGCCACGGAGAGCAGAGAGCCAGAGCCACAGGGATAGCGGCACGGGTAGGGGGCAGCACCCAGAGCACAGGGGGAGACAAAGGGGGCCGGCGCCAATAAGTGGATCCAGGTTCTCGCACCATGAGAGGGGGCCGTCTGTGAGGGTTGGCACCCATAGCACAGTGGTTACGGCTCTAGCCACATACACCAAAGTTGGCGGGTTTGAACCTGGCCTGGGCCAGCTAAACAACAATGACAACTGCAACAAAAAGTAGCTGGGCGTTGTGGCGGGTGCCTGTAGTCCCAGCTACTCGGGAGGCTGAGGCAAGAGAATCGCTTAAGCTCAAGAATTTGAGGTTGCTGTGAGCTGTGACGCCACAGCACTCTACCGAGGGCAGTTCAGTGAGCCTCTGTCTCAAAACCAAACAAAGAACGTCTGTGTATGGTGCCTAGAGAGGACTTAAACATTGCCAGCCACTCTTGTTATAGACAGGTCTCCATCTCTGATTCAAGAACAGTCCTTTAAATGGAACGAAGTGAGTGTTTTAAATCTCACGAGCTTACCCTGTGTTTCTCTTTCCTAAGAACTTGTGGAAGCTTCTTTCTCGGCCAGCATCACTCTGGGGTAGCTGGGTACTGCACACTCACGGCATCATCTTGCAATTAAAATACTAATAATTAGAGTAATAGCTAATGATTATGGAGCCTTTGCCATAGCTGAGTACTATGCTAAGTGTCCCCACTGTACCCTTCTGCTCCAGTAACTCTCAGAGTACTCAAGGCCACAGTGTTGGTCAGTAGGACACAGTAGAATGGCCATCAAGGGACTGTCAGTTCCATATAGAGCACAGGTACTTCTAAATAAAGGACAGTTAAAAGTAAAGGTTCAGAGCCAGATGTCAAGTGTTTGCACCCCAGCTCTGACTTTGGATAAGTTATTTATCTGCCCAGAGTCTCAGTTTCCCATCTGTAAACTAGAGATACAAATACGAAGGAGGGTCACTGCCCTAAACTCGCTACATGGGTTATTGCACTCATCTAACCAACAACGTGTGAGGGCTCAGAGTTCATTATCACTACATGATCACCTCCTTGGCAGGAAGCTTGGAGTGTGAAACAATTCAAGTAGGACCCTTCTATTTGAAATGAGTTGGGGCCCCAGTTCTCTCTGCTCTGTTTTTCTTTAGCTGCCTCTTCCCGCAAGGCAACCCCTAAAAGCTCTCTTTGGGGCTCTAGGGCTCCTTGAAGCATCCTTTGGAGCTACTGTTTTTAGCCCATTCTTCCTCATTCATTGCACAGAGGGAAAGATACAGCCCAAGGTCATAGTCCCTCAGGGGTAGAGATGGCACTAGAACTACTGTCCCCTGACTCCTGACTTGGTTGTTTCTGCTACAATGAGGTGCCCAGGTATCCCTGCTGCCTTAGAGGAGACTGTGATGCTGCCAGAACTCCCAGGTTGTACCCCCTCCCCCCTCCCTCGTCTCAGGGATAATCCTTTAATGAATTAAGTGGAGCAATTAAGGGGGTTGGGGAGGCTTTGTTAGTTCTTGGTAAGGCATCTTACAGAATCTCATTTACTGTCAGTGTTGTTTAGGGATAAACTCTTTTACTTTCCACATCTTCACCAGAATTTCCTCCCCACCACTCTCCCCTTTAAGTCAAGAGTCCCTGACAGACAATGGGGTTGGGGCGGGAGGCTGAAATGTGAACAGGATCTGTGCAGTGCCTCTGTGCCTCCTCTCTGGCATGTCCCCTGGTGCAGTAGATAGACACTAAATAATCAAAAATCAAGACAAAACCCCCAAAGATAAACAACATCAAGCTCTCTCTCTTCCAGTTTGCAAATCTCTTTGTTCAGGGTGCAGTAAGGGGTCAGGTCCTGGAGGCAGTAGGAATGAGGCTCTTCCTTCTGTCTGGAATATTTCTTGCTGACCTTTGTGACTGGCTTCTTACCCATGAGGGCCACCTGCTCAGACTGGCCTTCCCTGACCATCCCACTAGAGCAGTCTCTAAGCCCTTCTGGCCCTTTCCTTTCTGTAGAGCACATGACTGTCTGGAATCATTTGATTGATGTATTTGCTGACCTTATTTTCTGTCCCCGATCCTCCCCACAAGCAGAAGCTCCGGTAGCAGGAAGTATGTCTGTCTTGCTCACAATCACATGGGCAGCACCAGAGCAGAGCCAGGCATCAGGTAGGCCTTGATGACATGGGTGGAATGAGTGAATAAAGGAAGGAATGGGAGGACAAAGGTCAAAGAAACGAGAGTCGGGAAGGGATTCTACCATAGTTTCAGCTCTGTTGCTAACTTGCAGGGTGACCCTGAGCAAGTTTTACACCCTCTCTGGTTAACCTCATTTTCTCTTCTTCAGTTGTAAAATTAAAGTATTAGGGTTAGTTTCTCTTCCAGTTGTGCGCCCAGGTCTCCCCTAATGATTTTTACACTGAAATGTAGTTCTCTCTTTAGACATCTGCCTTCCCCAGCTGGATGTTCCTTGCAGGTAGAGACCACGTCTTAATTCCCAGTCTAGCCTAGCACAGTGGGGAATGCACAGGGAGAGCGAAGGGTGTTGGACACGTGAGGGAGAGAGTGAATGGGTGAAGGGTGCTCTGAAGCTCCTCCCAAGCCTAGTGATCTAGGATTCTGGGTCTCTTGTAAGTGAGGGCGATTAAAAGGGGCAGCAAGATATTCGAGTCTTTGCTTTCTTTGGCACTTCTAGACACCCTCATCTAAATCTTTCCCTGTCTGTTTCCAGAATTCAGGTTATTCCTGTCATCCTGGCCTCCTGCCCCCACCTTCAAGACAAAGAACAGTCTGCCACACCGCAGGTGATGCCACTGGGGGAACTGTGCAAGGTGGCCTATGACACAATCTCATGAAAGAGCAAAGGACAGGGCAAATGATCATGTTATCCTAACAGCAACGTGTATAATGGTAATACAGCAAGCCGTTGGAATCAGGGGTAGGGGAACTGGAGCAGAGGGCGCTCACTTTTTCTGTAAAGAGTCAGCTAGTGTGTGTTTTAGGCTTGATGGTCTGTGTCATGTCTCCTCAACTATGTTATCATAGCATGGAAGCAGTTGTAGACAATACACACGCCAGTGAATACCTGTGACTATGAGACAATAAAGCCTACTAAAATGTGAGTTATACCATTTTCATGTAGAACGAAATATTACACTTGTTTTGATTTGCTTTTCAACTACTGAAAAATCTAAAACCCATTTTTAGCTCACAGTTCTGTACAAAAAACAGGTGACAGGCTGAATCTGGCCTGTGCACCATAGTTTGCTGACCCCTGAGGCAGAAGAAGGTGAAGGATAGTGTCAGAAGACCTACCTGTGAGGCTTTTTGGAGGAAGGACACAGGAAATAGGGAAGGATTTGGATGGGGTAGGCCTTGTTTGTCCAGTGAAGGTTTAGAGTTAGGGTTAGGGTCAGAGATGAGCTAGTGTGGTCACACACTCAGCCACCAACAGAGAGGCCAGTCAGGCCAGGGGACAAGGGAGGCAGCTGGGTGCTTTTGTTACTTCTTAGATCAGCAGCACCTGTTGCCGCCAACATGCCCCTTTTGCAGATCATCTAACAGTTCACAATAACCCAGGTTTTTCTGTGAAAATGCCCAAATTTTATATGCTGCCAATGAGTGAAAAATTTTTCTTTTTTGTAGAGACAGAGTTTTTCTTTATCGCCCACTGTAGAGTGCGGTGGGGTCACAGCTCACAGCAACCTCCAACTCCTGGGCTTAGGTGATTCCCTTGCCTCAGCCTCCTGAATAGTTGGGACTACAGGCGCCTGCCACTATGTCTGGCTATTTTTTTTGTTGCAGTTTGGCTGGAGCAGAGTTTGAACCCACCACCCTCGGTATATGTGGCCAGTGCCCTACTCACTGAGCCAGAGGCGCCTCCCTGAGTGAAATATATATATATATTTAATATTATTCTTTTTTTTTTGCCAGGGTTGGGTTTGAACCCACCACCTCTGGTATATGGAGCTGGCGCCCTACTCCTTGAGCCACCGGCACCGCCCCCCAAGTGAAATTTTTTAAAAATTAAAAATTAAAAAAACATAGAGTGGGTCAAATAGAATGTGAGGAGGGTTGATTATGGATTATGCACCATTAGTTTGTGACTCTTAGCTTTAGATTTTATAGAGATTGTTCAAACTGGAGTGAGGGGGAAACTTCTCAAACTAGGGCATGGTGAAGATTGTGGGGCAGGGATGTGGGGACTGCAATTCGCTGGACAAACAAGGCCTATAGTCCAAGAGGGTCCATTTTACTTAAATGTTTTATAGGAAATCATTGTTACAGTAAAGACGACCATATTTGGATGGACTACAAAAGTTACATATTTTTTTAAATTGTGGTGTAACATACAGTAGATTTCACTACAAAAGTTACATATTTTTTTAAATTGTGGTGTAACATACAGTAGATTTCACTAATCTTACTAATACAGTTCAATGAATTTTGACATACATTTGTATCCAGACCTCCTTCCAACTGATGTATGTTTCCATCTCCCAAGGTAACTACTATTCTGTCTCCTGGCATCTGAATTAATTTTGTCTATTCTTCTTGTTTGTTTTTCAGACAGGGCCTCACTCTAGTCACCAGGCCTAGAGTGCAGTGGCATCATCATGGCAACCTCCCACTTCTGGGCTCAAGTTATCCTCCTGCCTCAGCCTCCCAAAGTGCTGGGTTATAGGCACTCACCGCAGTGCCCAGATAATTTTTCTGGTTTTTGTAGAAATAGGGTCTCTCTCTTGCTCAGACTGATCTCAAACTGCTGGCCTTAGACGATCCTCCTACCTTGGCCTCCCAAAGTGCTGGGATTATAGGTGTTAGCCACTGGACCTGGTATCTATCTGTTTTTAAACTTCACATTTATGGAATCATATAGCATGTGCTGTTTTGGGTCTGCCTTCCTTTTCTCAACATTTTGTCTGAGGCTCATCCATGTCATTATGTATAGCAGTAGTTTGTTATTTTTTATGATCCTATAATATTGCTCAATGTATCTGCTTTACTGTTAATGGTCATTTGGGTTCTGTCCAGTTCTTGGATTCTATGAATAACGTTGCAATGAACACTCCTGTGCATTTCTCTGTTGTGGACATCAGCACTAACTGGCTGTATGACCTCTGTGTGTTTCAAAGAAATATGTGGCTGCTGCACGAGTGGTTTCAGGCTCCGCCCCAGTTCCCACAGCTCAAGCCCACTCTCCTTTGCAGGCAGGTGCTCTCAGTGGAGAATCTGAGAACACTAATCCAGGGCAGGAGCATAGAACAAAGAAGCAGAAGACAGAGACCAACATATAGTACTGCTGTTAACACTGTTTTGTAAATAAACACACTGAGGTTCAGAGAAGCAAGATGATTTGTCCAAATCAAGTAACTATTAAGAAGACACCTTAGATTTAAATCTAGATTCGCCCAACTCTAGAGTCAGATTATTGGCCCCTCTGCTCTAAAGCCTCAGGGAATGAGCATTTTGACCTGCCCAGCAGCCCCTCCTCTCTGTTAGCAGAAGCCCTTCCTTCTCTTAACACTCCCCAATTGTCCTTTGGGGACGCATCCAGCTGCCATTTGATGCAGTCTCAGTGGGCTGTCACTGCAGGTGCCTTCCAAGGTCAGCCCAAGACCAGTACTATGGTGATGCATGTAAGGTGGGAGCCCACATGGGAGCACAATTTAAGGACGGGTCCACCTCGGGGTCAGCAAATGAAGGGTCAGGCACTCTGCTCCCAGCCTGCGTGGGACTCCAGGCTGGCCTGCCCAATCCTTCTTGCAGCAATCTGGATCTTGGGAGGCCTTGGTCCTGGAGAGGTGCCATGGCTTTCTCGTGGTAATAGCCTGAGCAGCCTGCACACTCGCTCTGCTTCTTCTCTGTGAACTCTGTGCTCTCGTCCTCTGTGTCACCCGTAGCCCTGTATTCAATCCCCCTTTTGCTCAGGGTAGGGAAATTCGGTTTCTGTGGCTTTTTGAGAACGTGATGCAGCATGTGCTCTGGAGCATGTTGTCAGTGCTGCTAAGTCTCATTGTGTCCATCTGGGAAATGGGAATCCTGTGCCGGGCACTCCTCTTGGAAGACACAGCCAGTCCCTGGGTGGAGGATCCTCTGTGCATCACCTCCTAATCCTGGCTCCACATTGGCATCACCTGGGGAGTTTTACCACTCCAATGCCCAGGCTTGTATCTTGTCCTAATTAATTCAGAATGTCTGGGGGTGGGCCCAGATAGCAGTGCATTTAAAGCTCTACAAGTGATTCAATGAGCATGAGGGCTGCAAACAGCGGCTCTAAACCACTCTGGGGTTTCTGTGGGTAATTAGCAGCTCTACTTCACTGGCACAGCCCCGTACCTCATGCCTGGGACTTCAGCGTAGGCATTAAGTGGCCTCCACCTGGGCAGCAGCCAAATGGGAGGAGGAACAAGAACCACTTATCTCCGTTAGGCCTCTCTTATCCCTGGGTTCTGCAAGGATCCCCCACAGCAGCCTGGTGAAAGCCCGAGGGCTTAGCTCAAAATCCTCAGGCAATCTGAGAGGCTTGTGTCTAGGAGCTGCTGAAGAGCCTGAAATCTCAGGGCCATGGAGAGGTCATTTAAGATATCTTCTTGCCTCTGGGCAGGAGCCCTGGAATGGTCAGCAGGAGAGCTAGATTCAAGTCTTAGCTCTACCAGACACCAACCAGTGGATGTGGGGAAGCAACAATCACTGGAAAACAAGCAGATTTTTATTGAACAATCATTGTGTGCAAGGCACTGAGCCAGCTTCCCTTAACTGGGTATATGAAAGTACTCTGATTTAAGGGCAGAAATGAAACCAAGAATCTGCATCTGTCAGTAGGCACCTGTCTTATTCTGTTCCTGCTGCTGTGGCAAAATACCTCAGACTCGGTAATTTATAAAGAACAGAAATGTATTTCTCAGAGTTCTGGAGGCTGAAAGTCTGAGATCAAGGCACTAGCAGGTTCAGTGTCTGATAAGGTCTCTGGTTCTGAGATGGTGCCTTGTTGCTGTGATGCATCCTCCAGATGGGAAAAATGCTGTATTCTTATATGACAGAGAGATGGGAGGGGAAAAGGGCACTAATCCCATTAACAAGGGTGGCGCTCTCCTGGCCCATTCACCTCCTAAAGCCCCATCTCTTAGTACTGTTGCAGCAGGGATTAATACTCAATATGGCCAAGCGTGGTGTCTCACACCTATAATCCTAGCACTCTGGGAGGCTGAGGCACATGGATCCACTGAATTCAGGAGTTTAAGACCAGTCTGAGCAAGAGAGAGATCCCATTTCCACTAAAAATAGAAAAACTAGCCAGGCATTGGGGTGGACACCTATTGTCCCAGCTACTTGGGAGGCTGAGGCAACTCTCAAGCCCAGGAACTTGAGGTTGCTGTGAGCTATGACGATGCCACAACACTCTGCCCAGAGTGACAGAGTGAGACTCTGTCTCCAAAAAAAAAAATATTCAACATGAACTTTTGAGGGGACACAAACCATACACTCATGGAAGCATTGAAGTGATTCTGCTTATGTGGGCTCTAGGGATGGACCCTGAGGCTTGTTTATCAAGGTTGTTCTGAAGAAGTAAACCAGAATTGAGCAGCACTGTCAAAAATGCTGCACCAGGGAGCAGTGACATGTTTCAGAAGGTGAGAAAAAAGTCAGTGAGCTGGATACTAAATCTAAGCAGCCCCAAACATTAGGCCGTCTGTTTCCTAATCATTGCTTAATGGGGTAGACTTGTTGTGTAACATAGTTCCAGGGTCTGCATCTTATTCCTCTATCAGTCACTCTATATGCCAGCTCTGAATCTCCTGTATTGTCCTGTGTGTGTCCAGGACTGAGCTTTAAATCTGCCTGTAATCACTACCCTCTGATAATGGCAGCAGCTTTGTGCAGAGCTCGCTCCCATCTGCTGTTTTAGGTGATTCTCACAATTTCCTGGGGTGGCAGCCTGGATTGATGATTTCTGTTTTTCAGCACAAAATCCATATAACTACATGGCCAGTGGAAATCAGTGAGTAGAAAAGGCCAAATTCAAAGTCGGATATCTGAACCTAAATCCCAGGGAACAAAACTATCTGTCCCTCTGCTTACCCATCCACTTGTTCATCATTCACGCATCTGCTTATTTTTTATCTGTCATCTATTTAATACACATATGTATCTCTATGTATCTATTTATCATGATTTGCTCTCAATAACAATCTGGCTATTCAAGTTGGCAAACATTTATCCACGTGCCACGCGCTCTCTCCTCCTGCATCTCATGTGCCCACTCTCCATCTTTCTCATCTTCCCTGACTGCCTGGGCCTCCACCAAGTGCTTTCGCCCCTGACCTTTTTTCAGGACCCTGAGTCTGTGTGAGCACGGTCTCCACTTTCCTCTCTCCTGACCCATGTCTTCCCAGATTGCTTGTGAGTGGTCCTTTTGTCTTTCCTTGACAGCCATGGCCTGGCTCCCTTCCTGCTCTATGTTAGACTCCAGGAAAACATTCATGGTCAGATGACTGGACCACCAACCAGACTGTTTGCAACTCCAGGAAGAGGACCATATCTTTTCCAGGATCTCCTTCCCCTTCAATTCCCAGTGTAGAGCCGCACACATAGTAAGCATTTTGTTTAAAATGGTGGGCATTTTGTTCACAGTCCTTTGGAGTTGAAAGGAATTCTATAACTTTTACTCTTTCAACAAAGTTTGAGTAGATGTGCTTGCTGGATGCCCTTGCTAGGCACAGGGATTACTGAGTACAATTTGTTTTACGAAGCGGAAGAGGGAAGTCCAGGGAAGTCCAGGGGCTTGCTCAAGTTCCCACTGCTGTGTCAGAACCTTGATGACAGTAAAGAAAACATCACCACTCTGGATTCAGATAGCTCTCGTGTCCTCATAGAACCAGATGGCATGTGCTGGAAGGTACCCAGAGAAGAGGTGTCAGGAACCATTACCAATTCAGACCAGTCAGGCCCCACTGAGAGCCACTGGAAGCTGCCTGGGTGGGTGGGTGGTGGGAAGAGCTTGAGTCAGCCCAACAGGGTTACCAGTGGCTAGCAAGGGATGAAAGGAGTGGCCCTGAGAGCTTAAGGATAGGAAAGTAGGGGTTCCAGCTGGATCCCAAGGAACCACACCCTCGACAGGGGATATCTGAGTTGCAGAGTCTATACTGAGGCCAGGGATACTCCAATTAGGCCAGACTTTCCCTTACTGGAAATATCTCACTAAGCCTGCCCCTAGCCTATGTTACAGTCCAAGACTCATAAGATGTCAGTTTTCCTTGGCCAGGACTTCTCAAATTTGAGCATGCCCCAGAATGACCTGCGGAACCTGAAGCATCTATATGTCCTATTCTCCATGAGAAGACTGTAAGACACACTGTTGAGTAAAAAAAGTTGTAGAAGTACACATAAGGTACTAGATAACCTTCCTACCCTCTTCCCAGCCCAGCGAACCAACCAATCCAACTCTGTATATGTTCTGATATATTTATGCATAAATGTAAATATCCAGAAAGGTGATTTATCAAAATGATTATATTATTGTCTTTACTTAAGGTTTTCATGATGGTGGCAAAGAGGGTTTCAGCCTTCAATATAATATAAGATTTTATTGTTTTATAAGGAAGATTTCTTCAAACATTTTCATTGATTTTGTCTAGTTGGTGGTCTGAGAATCTGCATTATAACAGAGTTTCTGGGTAATGAACTACATTCTGAAGAAAGCTGGTTTAGTCCAACCCCTTAGTTAGGCTCAGAGAAAGTAAGAAACTTGCTAAGATCACACAGCATAGTAGTGACTGACACAGGACTTGACCTTAGGATGTTTTGTTTCAAGGTGGTCCTCTCTCTTGCAGGCATTGACAAGGAAGGAAAGTCACTGGGAGAGTGGAGGTGGATGGGTGGGTGGTGGATGTCCAGAGCCAGAGTGTGAAGTGGTTAGGGTTCTGTGTATATCCAAGATGGTGGCGATGGGGCGAGAAGAGGGAAAGATGAGGGGAGGCAGACATTGTCCATCTTTTTTTTCTTTTTTTTTGTCTTTTTAATTTAATTTAATTTTTTTAAGACAGTCTGAGGGTACATGTTAAATTTACTAAGGGTAGAATATAAATATCTTAACACAATAATTAAGAAAATGTGGTGAAGGCTATGTTAACCAGTTTGATGAAAGCATTTCAACTTGTATATAAAATCAGCACATTGTACCCCATAATTGCATTAATGTACACAGCTACGATTTGATAAAAATAAAATAAAATAAGACAGTCTGATTTAGTTATCCCAGGTATAGTGTTGTGGCCTCATAGCTCACAGCAACCTCAAACTCTTAGGCTTAAACCTCTTGTCAGCCTCCTGAGGGACTAGAGCCAGCAGCCACATTGCCTGCTAGGTTTTCTAATTTTAGTAAAGTGGAGTCTTGCTCTTGCTCTGGCTAATGGCAAACTCCTGAGCTCGGCGATCCACCTACCTTGACCTCCCAGAGTGCTAGGATTATAGGCACGAGCCACCACACCTGGCCTGTCTTTTAAATGTTTAATTCACAAAGCATTCAGAAGAGGAGGGAGAAGGACATGGCATTTATAGAGTACTTTCTGTGTGTCAGGCATTTGCACTTGATATTTAGTTCTCACACATTTTCAAATTATGATAAAAAACACTTTGCATCAAAATTTATCATCTTCACCATTTCTAAGTGTACAGTTCAGTAGTGTTAAGTATAATTCGCCTTGTGGTACAACAGATCTCCAGAGCTTTTTCATCTTCCTGAAGTGAAACTCCACCCACAGAACCCACAGAACAATAACTATGCATTTACCCCTTACCCGGCCCCACCATTCTACTTTCTGTCTTTATAAATTTGACTACTTTAGGTGCCTCATTTAAGTGGAATCATACGATATTTTTCCTTTTGTAATTGGCTTATTTCACTGACCATAAAGTCCACAAAGTTCATGTTATAAAATGTGACAGGATTTTCTTTTTTGAAGATTGAATAATATATATTCCATTGTATTTGTATAGTGCATTTTCTTTTTT
>CAUYRH010055449.1:0-18155 GCA_963574655.1 Perodicticus potto | reverse complement strand
CGACAATGACGGCTGCAACCAAAAAATGGCCAGGCATTGCGGCGAGTGCCTGTAGTTCCAGGTACTTGGGAGGCGGAGGCAAGAGACTTGCTTGAGCCCAGGAATTGGAGGTTGCTGTGAGCTGTGATGCCACAGCACTCTGCCCAGGGTGAAAGCTTGAGGCTCTGTCTCAAAAGAAAAAAAGATAACAAAACTGTCAGTAGCTTAGGCGCATACTTTGGTTAATTGTACTGCTTCTTTGAAATATAATAAACTACACTTTGGAATTGAAATCAGACATTTCATATTTAATGACTTAATTGCTTTATCTGTGGGGTAAGTCATGACCCATGTCCCCCAATTTGGGGGAAACATTTTGTTATTATATGAGCAACAAAATGAGGTATCAATAAGTGTCTGTCTGGTCCAATATACATTAGTAATGGTGGTGTTTTCTTTATATTTTCTTGTAGTTCATGCAAGATGCATCAGATGTGATGCAGCTGTTGTTAAAGACCCAGACAGATTTCAATGATATGGAGGATGACGACCCTCAGGTAAGCAGTCTTAATGCATTTGCCTTGGTGCATTATTGAGTCATCACAGCACAAGGTTAAATACACTTGAGATGCTTTCAAACCCTAGTGTCAGAGACATTCTTCTCTGGCTTTCCATCTACTTTTCAAGCTATTTTTTTTTTTTTTTTTTTTTTTTTGCAGTCTGTTATAAACTGTTTCGACTTTCTCTGATTCAAGTTGTGGTGCTCATAGGTTGTGCCCTAGGCTTTCTTATCTTCTCACTGCCCTGGGGGAGTCATCCACAGCCATGGTTTCAGCTTTCCTTGGTATGCTTGTGACTTCCAGATCTTCCTCCACCATTCAAGGTCCACTTACCCAACCGCTTAACTAGATGTGTCCATTTGGGTGTCTCACCCTTTGTGGGCTGCACCCTTCCCACAGAAGAAATAAAGAAATCTGGCAATCTCAGGATACACCGGGCTCTCCTCTCTCTGCCTATGAGCAGACAACATTCTATTAGCTTAGAAAGAAGTGCCCTCCACCCCACCTCTCAAACACACCTAACCCCTGCTCATAGTTCTCGGCCTTTGCAAGACTTTCCTGATCAGCCACAGTTCTAATGGTGGACAGTTAACAACACTGTTGTAACATTATAAATGTCTGTCATAATCTCAGTGGTATTCCCAACAAGGCACTCAATAAATTAAATTAAATTTTGACTTTACACAGCCACTGTAATTGTTTCCACTGCTTAAGTAGGAAACCATGCCATTCTACAAAGAAAGCATTTGCATTGTTGCTTTGCTTTCTTTGCAAAATGGTATACAAATACACATGTATGGTGGCGCCTGTGGCTCAACGGACTAGGGCGCCGGCCCCATATGCCAGAGGTGGTGGGTTCAAACCCAGCCCCGGCCCAAAAAAAAAAAAAACAAATACACATGTATGTTTGTATGGATGGGGTAAAGGCTGGAGGCTAACTGGGGAGGCTGCAAGGACCGCAAGCTGTGGGAAGGTGGTAAGGACAAGACCTTTTTTTGTCCTTTTGTATCAGCGTATGGTACAATGCATGATAGATGGTAAACACCCAATACATACCTGTGGAATGTAATTTTTACATTTAAAAATGCTAATAACAGATGAGACTATGTCTGTACATTAACAATGAATAGGGCGGTGCCTGTGGCTAAGTGGGTAGGGCACCGGCCATATATACCAAGGGTGGTAGGTTCGAACCCAGCTTCCGGCCAAAATGCAACAGAAAAACAGCATTCTGGCACAGGCTTGTAGTCCTAGCTACTCAGGAGGCTGAGGCAAGAGAATCACCGTGCCCAGGAGTTGGAGGTTGCTGTGAGCCGTGACTCCATGGCACTCTACCAAGGGCGACAAAGTGAGACTCTGTCTCTTAAAAAAAATAAATAAATGAGTAGACTGACAGATAAATGTTGGGAGGGTAAAAATCACTGGATTATAAGAATTGTTCTCTGTAGGTAATTTGCAGGTGATTAAATCTGTAAACACGGCAGTAGTAGAAATCTCTTAAATAAACTCAGCCCCTTAAGCAGAAAATTATTACAGCTTATTGGAAACAAAACATTTTGTTTCTTGAGTTTTAATAAATGGCGTACCTGGCCATTGAGATAAAATCTGTCTCTGCCCTCATAAAATTAGTGCTAGAGTTGACATGTTTGGTTTTGCTAAGAGAATAGTGTACACACTCAACACGCACACGTGCACACACACACACACGCACAAAGTCTCTTGAAAACAAGAAGAAATAGGTGGCGCCCATAGCTCAGTCGGCAGGGCTCTGGCCACATGCACCAAGGGTGGCAGGTTCAAACCCAGCCTAGGCCTGCTAAAGGACAACTGCACCCAAAAAACAGCCAGGCGTTGGGGCAGGCACCTGTAGTCCCAGCTACTTGAGTGACCGAGGCAAGAGAATTGCTTAAGCCCAAGAGTTCGAGGTCACTGTGAGCTGTGACACCACAGCACTCTACCCAAGGGGGCAGCTTGAGTTGCTGTCTCAAAAAAAATAAACAAGAAGAGGCTCGGCGCCTGTGGCTCAAGGGGCTAAGGGGCCAGCCACGTACACCTGAGCTGGCGGGTTCGAATCCAGCCCGGGCCCCCCGAACAACAATGACAGCTGCAACCAAAAAATGGCCGGGCGTTGTGACAGGCGCCTGTAGTCCCAGTTACTTGGGAGGCTGAGGCAGGAGACTCGCTTGAGCCCAGGAATTGAAGGTTGCTGTGAGCTGTGATGTGACATCACTCTATCCAGGATGACGGCTTGAGGCTCTGTCTCAAAAAAAATAAATAAATAAATAAATAAATAAATAAACAAACAAACAAGAAGAAATAGTCAGTCTTAGTCTTTCTCTTTTGGCTCACCTGCTATCCGTATCCCATGGTAGAGTTCACAGGGTTATCAGTACTGATTCTGAATGTTACAAGTATATGACCTTTAAAAATCCCTTGTTTGAAGTGCCATAAACTTGTCAATAAAACATTGTTTCTGTGAAATAAGAAAATAGGTTCTTTATCATACTGTAATTACCCATTGTTTTAAAATCTATTTTAATTTTAAATTTCTTCCCAGATCTCTTACATGATCTCAGCATGGGCCAGAATGTGCAAAATCCTTGGAAAAGAATTTCAGCAATATCTTCCAGTGGTTATGGGGCCATTAATGAAGACAGCTTCAATTAAGCCTGAAGTAGCCCTTTTAGATAGTAGGTGTCTTCACAAGGATATATCAGTTGTAATACTTGTTCCTGTTGCTGTTTTTCATATGCATTGTTTTCTTCCCTGTTAATAGCCCAAGACATGGAGAATATGAGTGATGATGATGGTTGGGAATTTGTGAACCTTGGAGATCAGCAGAGTTTTGGTATTAAAACTGCAGGACTGGAAGAAAAGTCAACTGCTTGCCAGATGTTGGTGAGAGAGCGCTATTTTTACTAAACTTTTTTTTGCAGCCTCTCATAATACATTTAGATTCATTTTGTAGGAATGTTTTTAATAACTGCTAAGGCAATTTTGAAGATATAAGGATATTATATTTCTTAAAAAGTAAAATGTAGGAACCTTTTGACCCGACATTTGTACTTCTGAATTTCCATTTGTAAAAAATCTTCTGAATTAAACCTTTCTTTATCAGTGCTATTTTTAGTAGCAAAAAACAATGAATTGCCCAAACACCTTTTTAGTGGGAAGATGGTTAATACATTACTGTGCCCTGAGGAATCATACAGCCTTTACAAAGTATTCAGAATAGAAACTGCGTGAAGGAAGGATTTTTGTTTCTTCTGTGGTTAATCTGTACTAGATGCCCACAGAATATTTTTTGAGTGAATGAAAAGAAACACGCTGGTGGTATTAAAAGTAAAACAAAACTGTTAGGATTTTAGTTGTGTTTAAAAAAAAGATAAACAGGAAGATCAAACTATTTGGTCATTATCGCTTAGGGTATTGTGATATAATGTATATGCTTTAGGTTTTGAGTTTTCTTTTTGAGCATGTGTTTTAGACAAAAAGTAAAGGATAATATATTTTAAAAGTTGAAGTTAAGAAATTATGTTACGTAAATTGCAGATTTAGCAGTTAAATAAACCTAAATAAAAGTAGTTTAAATTTTATTTTATATTTAAAATGTTACTGTGTTCTCTTTATTTCTCTTTAAATACTTAAAAGAGTATTTCAATTTATTCATCGCTTTGGTACTAATACCTATAAATTATAAACATTTTGGAATTTTGTGGGTTGCTTTTGCTTTTTATCAGCTGGACAGCAAATGCAAATAATGGCCTCTTTAAAGAAAATTATTCAGTGCTTTGATGCAGCAGAAAAGAATGAAGAAACAATTGTTTTAAAGATAGCACTTTTTTTTCTCTTTCTCTGTTGAAATTATTTTTAAAAATACAAAATAACATAAGCCTATTTGCAGCAGATTACTATGTAAGTGAAATACTATAGTAAACTGGAGTTTCTGGGGTTTTGTATCTTTCAAAACTATTTTTCCTCAACTAAGAGATATGTTTACTATTTTGTTTAATATATTACTGAATCTTTTGCTAAATTTTCTCACACACAAGAAATGAAAATATGGGCCACGTGTGTGGTGGTTTACGTAATCCTAGCACTAGGGGAGATAAAGGCGGGAAGATCTCTTGAGCTCAGGAGTTTGAGACTAACCCAAGCAAGACCCCATCTCTACTAAAAATAGAGAAAATAAGTTGGGCATTGCGGTGGCACCTGCAGTCCCAGCTACTTAGGAGGCTGGGGCAGGAGGATCATTTGAGCTCAGGAGTTTTAGGTTGTTGTGAGCTAGGCTGATGCTACGGGCACTCAAGCCTGGGAAATAGAGTGAATTTCTGCCTGCAAAAAAGAAGAAGAAAGAATGAAAAATATGAACTGTTCTTATTTTGAATGGCAATTATATGCTACAATCATTTTGTAGCCCTTTTCCTTTAAAATTGTTTTTAGCTAGAAGACTAGTTTGACAGTTCTGCACCCAACTTTAAATGAAGTTATACTCAAAATACAACATCGTGTGGTCCTGATGATCTTGCTGTTTATTGATACAGTCTCATTTTGTCACCCTCGGTACACTGTTGTGGCATCACAGCTCGCAGCATCCTCAAACTCTTGGGCTCAAGTGATTCTCTTGCCTCAGCCTCCCAAGTAAGGTGGGACTGCAGGCACCTGCCACAATGCCCGGCTATTTTGAGACAGGACCTCACTCTTGGCTCAGGCTGGTCGGGAACTCCTGAGCTCAAGCAGTCCACCCACCTGGGCCTCCAGAGTGCTGGGATTACAGACATGAGCCATCACACCCTTATTGATGAATATTAATGTCTACAAACCAACATGGATCTTGATTTTTTTTTTTTTTCCCAATACTTTGGTTTCAGGTTTGCTATGCTAAAGAATTAAAGGAAGGCTTTGTGGAGTACACTGAGCAGGTTGTCAAACTGATGGTCCCTTTATTGAAATTTTATTTCCACGATGATATCCTACAACTTTTGAACATAAAACCTGTCTAGATTTAGTAGAATTATTACTTCTTCACCTGTTAGACTTTGTGTTAACTGATGTATACATCAGCTTTATTGTGTTAGCACTAATTCTAGTTTAAGATTATAAACTTGGTCCTCTCCTGCCTGTATCTCTTTTCACCTTGTGCCAAAAACATGAAAAAGAAAATGTTTCTATCCTCTGTTAGTTTTCCATGGCCCACTTAAGGATTTTAGTGATTAGTATTTAATTGAATATAGTTGCTAGTTTTCCCAAATATCTTTTGGTAATGTTAAGGAAATCAGACCTTTCTTAAGATTAAAGACCCACTGATAATTAACTTTCTGTATCAAAGAGTATCCTACATTTCACATGTAGACAGCACTTTTGGGACGAAACATCTCTTAGTAATCTTCACATTAAAATGTTTCTTCTTCAACATCATGATAGCTCTAATTAATAACTACCAGTACATTTTCATGCCTTTATACAGGCACACACAATTTCATAGGTGAGTAAAATGAGGACAGTCCCAGAGTGTCGTAGAGCCTGGACCCAAACCCAGATCTGTCTGACTCCAAAGTCTCTTCGCTGTAGTATCTCCTGCAGTCTCTGGTAGTGGTGTCCTGTAGGGAAGACAGCTTTGCCCAGCAGAGACTGGCTTCCCAGGAGGCAGAGGATGAAGCAGAACTGCTTTTAAGAGGACGTTATCAAGACTTTATTTTACAAATAGGATTAGATACAGAGAGGCACTTAGTCTTAGTCTCATTGAAAAACTGAAAAGGCTAATTCCTCTGGTTTTTCTCAGCAAGATCATAGCTTGAATTGCATTTATTAGAAACGTCTATTACCTGAAGTTTAGGGACACATCTTGCGACATGCTCCAGTAGTCAGCAAGTCCAGCCATCATTTTGTGTTGGGGGTTACATTGAGCAGTAAGAGGCACTTCACTCTCTGCCTTGGGACTCATTCCTTTTCTGTTGCAGGTGACAGAGGTGACAGGAGGTCTGTCTTTTGGGCAGGGAGGCTTTCTATTTTTATACACACTTTATATTTAACCTGAGTTCTAGATAGGGGTTGTCTAACACTCCTGTTTAGCACAATGAACTCTTTAAGCAAAATGATAGAACACTTTTTTGCTGTTGATTAGTGATTGCATTTCCTTAACAACGAAACGTGTGCGAGTAGCAGCAGCAGAGTCCATGCCTCTTCTCCTGGAGTGTGCAAGAGTCCGCGGTCCCGAGTACCTCACACAGATGTGGCATTTCATGTGTGATGCTCTCATCAAGGCCATCGGCACAGAACCAGATTCAGATGTCCTCTCAGAAATAATGCATTCTTTTGCAAAGGTGACTATTTCTTTTTTGAAGAATAAGTATAAGACTGTGTGTTCATTTCTTGTTCTTACTAAATAAATTAGGGGGAAATTAGATTTCTTCATATGCTATATAGCATAAATGATTTTTTTTTTTTTTTACTTGAAGTGTTTTTTTAATTCTAATACTTTGGTGTTATTATTTTAGTTTAAGAATAAACATGGGAAAGGGTAAGTACAGGTAGAGAGAATGATACAGACAAAGACATGTTCTTTGGAAAAGCAGAAGAAATTCTGAACACCCTTTGAATCCCAGTCTGGATTAGTTTCTACCATCATGTACCTAAAAATCCAACTACAGGAAGTTGGGTGTCCTCTGTAGTTCATGTCTCATCTCGTTCCTATCCTGTTCGTTTCCCTAAATTGCTCTCTATTTTTTACCTGTTGCCCCATCTCTTATTTATGTTATTGAAGTAGCCTCCTTTGGTCTTCTCTAGAAGTCTTTGTTTTCTTCCCAGTTTGCTTTCCTTTTCTAAATCACTAACTTGCTCTTTATTGAGTCACTTCCCTCTCATACTTACAGTGTCGTTTCCATCATGGCCAGCTCCAGTAGAAGTTCTGCGTCTCTATTTGTTGTCATTTACACTCCTGCAATTCAGAATCTTTTCTGCTTTTTCAGTGAATGCCTGTTTCCACGTCTTTCCCCATATCGTTCCCTCTACCTGTAATGCCTTTGCAGGACAGATGTACCCTTAATGCTGTGCTATCTTTATATGTTGTGTGGATAGAGTACCCACACAGTAATTGTGTTCCTTAAGAGCTCGGATATGCCTGTTCCATCTTGAATCCTCAGGACCTAGCATATGCCTAGCAAGTGGGTATAACCAGTAATGTTTGAAATAAAAGTATTTTTTCTAACTTGTCTCTTTAAAATACTGTCATTCTAGCCAATACAAATAAAGCATATATATTTTTAAAATGATTAGTCTTCTAGAATATTGAACCGTGTTCATTTTTCCATGTGATTCTTAATGAAGTTTAACTTCTGACTCTATAAACACCCTTTTGTGGGTTTCTTCCTTTCCTCACCCTCATCAGTGCATTGAAGTAATGGGAGATGGCTGCCTTAATAATGAACACTTTGAAGAACTGGGAGGTATACTGAAAGCAAAGCTTGAAGAGCATTTTAAAAATCAAGAGTTGCGACAGGGTAAGTTTCCCATGTTTTTATTTCTGAGTGTAATCCTTGCCCATTTTGGTAATCATTTAAAAACATTTATTTGGATGTGTTTTAGTTAAAAGACAAGATGAAGACTATGATGAACAGGTTGAAGAGTCACTACAAGATGAGGTAAATTATTCCCTTCAGAACTTAATTCACATGACCATTTGCATCTGAAAGACTTAAATGCTTTGGTTTCTAATTCATCTGATTGTCATTCTGATGTAATTATTAACCTTTAGCAGAAGAATCTGGCATGTTTCATTTCTTAATTTACAGAATAAGTAATTTGAAATTAAATCTATTTGTCTTTCGTGTGCTATGTGTGCTTTTGTTGCGATGCCTTGCTCATCAAAACACCTTGAAGTTTACCCACTGTTTTCTTTTACATGTTGTTCGCAGCAACTATTTGTATTTGGTGGTGCCTTTTACCATTTTAAAGATGAGCAGCCTCACGCTCTTCTTAAATGATTGCAGTCATAGTGCTTATGGTCTGGGAACTTCTTCAGCATATTACTCGGTTCTGTCCCCAGTCACACAGCCCCTCAATCATATTTCACTGTATGTGTAAGGTTCAGCATCTGTGGCACTTGGGGACCTGTGGACCAGTGCTGAGACCTGACCCCGCAGGGCCTGGCATGTTTATAAAGCCCAAAGTGCCATTAACAGTGAGACCCTATTCTCCACCATCTCACTTCAAAATGAGGAGCATTCTGCAAAATATAAAAATAGTAAAGTAAAAACACTTCTGTTACAGAATGTAGAAATTTAGGATAATTTTTCAACCACCTATTTTAAGTATGTTCTAAGGAAAATCATCGCAGTAAGTGCAATACTTGCCACGTACCTTTATCTTTCGCTAGGCAGGTAAGAGATGTGACACTCAGTGTTTAAGATTACTGAACACAGGAATGAGAAATTGATTTTCTACATGTTTTAGATGTTTATAAATGCTACTATTGATAATAGAGAAGATACTTTTTAATTATTTATATGGGTATATATGTGTGTGTGTATATGTTTTTTTTTAGGATGATAATGATGTTTATATTTTGACCAAAGTGTCAGATATTTTACACTCAATATTCAGTAGCTACAAGGAAAAGGTGTTACCATGGTTTGAACAGCTCCTTCCGTTAATTGTCAACCTGATCGTAAGTGTTACCCCTCTAATAGTCATTTTGGACAGTTGACCCGCAGTTCATTCATTGCAACATAAAATCTTATACTTTAGGATAAAATGGGTCTCAGAAAGCTTCCACTGTATACCTCTAATTTTATCAGGTTTACTACATTGCCCTGGATATTTTCTTACTTAGTACATGCTTGAAGGTTTGGTTTTGTATAGGCCAATTAGGCTATAATTCATTTGAAAGGCATGCAAGTGATTTTTCATTATTTCAGATTATCTATGCCCTGCTAAATTAATGAAATAAAATGATTGCACTTTTTTTAGTGGACCATGGAGAATTCAGTTATCCTTGTTATATACAACCAGTAATCCTATATTATGAATAGTGGACTTATATTTGACTTTTTTATGTTTTATAGACTTTACATTTTAGACAGTGTTAGTTCATGATCAAACTGAATACGAGATTTCTTTTATACATGTGCATAGCCTTCCCTTGTCATCAACATCCCCCTTCAGAGGGATACATACATTCATTTGAATTTATGGACCGACACTGACACATCATTATGTAATAACCTGTATATTCAATTTTTTTTAATACGTAATAAATTAGCAGGGTGGTGCCTGTGGCTCAGTGGGTAGGGGGCCAGCCCCATATACTGAGGGTGGCTTGTTCAAACTTGGCCTTGGCCAAACTGCAACAACAACAACAAAATATCAGGGCATTGTGGCAGGCGCCTGCAGTCCCAGCTACTCGGGAGGCTGAGGCAGGAGAATCACCTAAGCCCAGGAGTTGGAGATTGCTGTGAGCTGTGACACCACGGCACTCTACTGAGGGTGATGAAGTGAGATTCTATCTATGAATAAATAAATTAGCAGCTATCAGCAGATATTTGAAGGTTTAGGCACATAACTTACGTTGAATCTATGTTACGAAGTTAGGATCTTTGCAACTTTTGTATTTTTTTTTTTAATTGAGAAAGAGTCTCACTTTGTCATCCGGGGTAGAGTGCTGTCACGTCATACCTCACAGAAACCTCGAACTCTTGGGCTCAGGCAATTCCTCTTGCCTCAGCCTCCCTAGTAGCTGGGACTACAGGCGCCCGCCACAACACCCGGCTATTTTTTGTTTGTTTGTTTGTTTTGTTTAGCAGGCCCAGGCCGGGTTTGAACCCACCAGCCCTGGAGCATGTGGCAGCACTCTAACCACTGAGCTACAGGCCCCCAGCCATGTTTTGTATTTTTTAAATATAGCATTACTACTATTCTTTATAAAAAGTAAATTTATTTACATTGCTGCTGCTGTCAGTTATTGTATATATTAGTGTCAAATTGTGCAAGTTTTTTAAACCTAAGTTTTATTGAATCTGTATATCAGTTTGATTGAATATCATTAGTCACAGGAAGAGGTTGTTACTGTGTTTTCTTTCATTGCCTATATCAGTGTAAGCAGCTAGTCTGTAGTAAATACGTATTTCTTTACATTCTTATATACGCCAGTATTGAGGCTTACAGAGAATCTCTTTTGTAGTGCCCACACAGACCATGGCCAGACAGACAGTGGGGATTGTGCATCTTTGATGACGTCATAGAACATTGTAGTCCATCCTCATTTAAATATGCAGAGTATTTCTTAAGGCCTATGCTCCAATATGTATGTGACAACAGCCCGGAGGTCAGGCAGGCAGCTGCGTATGGCCTGGGAGTCATGGCACAATATGGTGGAGATAACTATCGCCCTTTTTGTACAGGTACTTTGGTTTATTTGATTACATGCATTTCGCTCCATGCATTTTTCTTATTTTATCCCTACCTTGTTCTTTTATCCCCTACCATACCCGCAAACCTATGCCTATTTTTGCTTTAGTCTCTTCTCCCTTTTCAAACACCTCATCTGTAGCACCTTAGGATTTTATCATCTTTATTCTTATAATAAATGAAAGTGAAATCTGAGTGGAATCAAAGCCTTCCCCACCCCAGCCTCCCAGGTACATTTCTTTGGGATCCGGGATATACCACAGTCTTAACATAGGACTGCTGCTGGGTAATAAGCGTCTGACTAGGCACCTTTTACAGCTGAAGCACTAATCTCGAGGGTGGCTGGGTAGCAGAATGCCAATGTTCCTTCCATGCTGGGGCATCTTCCTCTGGCTAATATTCTATAGATGAAACCAAGAAAAGAGAACTTTTCCTTACTCATTAACATTTCTTCATAATCAAGAAAAAAATAAAAATGTTCATTTGCATGACAATGTGAGGTTTTCCTTTTTTTTTTTTTTTCAAATGTTTACTTTAGAGGCACTTCCACTGCTGGTAAGAGTTATTCAGTCTGCGGATTCTAAGACCAAAGAAAATGTCAATGCTACAGAGAACTGCATCTCAGCAGTAGGGAAAATCATGAAGTTCAAACCTGACTGTGTGAACGTTGAAGAGATTCTACCGCACTGGTTGTCTTGGCTTCCACTACATGAAGATAAAGAAGAAGCTGTTCAGACTTTCAGTTATCTGTGTGATCTGATTGAAAGGTAAGAAAGCAGACTATGACCTGTTTCCTTCCTCTCCACAGCAAACAGTACTTCTTGGCTTTTTTCTATCCTGGTGTTTTGTTTTTGTTTTGAGATAGGGTCTCACTGTCACTCTGGGTAGAGTTCCTCTGTGGCGGCATAGCTCACAGCAACCTCAAACTCTTGGGCTCAAGTGATCCTCTTGCCTCAGCCTCCCAAGTAGCTGGGACTACAAATGCCTGCCACAATACCTGGCTAGTTTTTCTGTTTATAGTACAGATGAGTCTCTCTTGTTGAGGCTGGTCTCAAACTCCTGAGCTCAGGGGATTCACTTGCCTCAGCCTCCCAGAATACTAGAATTATAAGCATGAGCTACCAGGCTGGCCTAGTGTCAGTCTTCTTAAGGTTTAACCCCATGATTTCTACGCACAGCCCTCAATTACATAGGTTTTAAAATACTGCCTTTATAATCATGTGAAGAAAATATATCACAGTTAAGATTGCATTTGTAAGACGATCTAATTTGAGTTATTCCTCAAAGAATTAAATTTAACAAATGAGCTACTTTAGAAAATATGTTTTAAGGCTTGGCACCTGTGGCTCAACGGGCTAAGGCGCCAGCCACGTACACCTGAGCTGGCAGGTTCGAATCCAGCCCGGGCCCGCCAAACAATGACTGATGCAACCAAAAAATGGCCGGGCGTTGTGGCGGGTGCCTGTGATCCCAGCTGCTTGGGAGGCGGAGGCAGAAGACTCGATTGAGCCCAGGAATTGGAGGTTGCTGTGAGCTGTGATGCCACAGCACTCTGCCCAGGGTGACAGCTTGAGGCTCTGTCTCAAAAAAAAAAAGAAAATAGGTTTTAAGAAGGTTATCATCTCGGCTCGGCACCTGTGGCTCAACGGGCTAAAGCACCAGCCACGTACACCTGAGCTGGCGGGTTCGAATCCAGCCCAGACCCGCCAAACAACAATGATGGCTGCAACCAAAAAAAATGGCCAGGCGTTGTGGCGGGCGCCTGTAGTCCCAGCTACTTGGGAGGCAGAGGCAAGAGACTCGCTCCAGCCCAGGAATGGGAGATTGCTGTGAGCTGTGATGCCACAGCACTCTATCCAGGGTGACAGCTTAAGGCTCTGTCTCAAAAAAAAAAAAAAGGTTATCATCTCATACTATTTCACCCACCACATTCTTACAGAACTAGGTTGAAATACATTGTTAGTAACATTTTTTAACCTTAGAAAATTCTAGTGTTTTTCTTTGAATTCAAGAAGCAGTGATACCTGGGAAGTATAGTAAAGAAAGATTTGGGCCTGGCCCCTGGAGTTATTACTGCTATTTTATGCACATGAATATATTTTACAAGTTGCCTAAACAACATTAAGGCCATAGAAACCATCCAATCAAATGCATAAATGTTCTTTAGTGTATGTTTTTCTAAGCCCAAGTTCTCCTAAATGTTCGTTAGATTTGGGCTCTTTCCCTATAGGTCATGAATAAATCTGAGGGTTACAATCATTTGATTTTGTAGCAGTGGGCCAACAGACTTATTCCTTCATGCTTATTTAAGTTAAGGTTCACGTAAATAATGTGTTTGAGCCTTCCTGCTGAGAACATCATTAAGGAACGTGACGCCATCCTGCAGACTGTATACTGTAACTTCTGCATCTGAAATGACCAGTTCTCAGTCATGCTGTTTAATCATCTCCCTTGGAAATGATTACTCTGAAATTCTCTTAATGACAAAGACTAGAATTTTACTGAAATTCACAGTGATGTTTCTTTCCATTAAACTTGCCTGGAGTTTATTTCCTCTCTTACTCTTGAAAATGTTCCTATAATCCTTTTGAGCTTCAAATTTATTTAAGGAACCATTTTGCATTGGCAAAATAAAATTTGTTAAGAAGCTATTAATTCTTAGTAATTTGATTTTTTAACATATTGCAAATTATTTATAAAGCTTTTAGAGAATTCTGTTGTTTGGCCTCTAAAACAATCCTGAGATGAGCCAAGTGTTCTTTCTAATTTACATAGGAAGAAACTGAAGAGCTAACGTGTAAAATTGGCTGGCTTTCTTCCTACTGAATTTAAAAGGTGATTTAAGTGAATACACAATCATTTTATAAAGTCATAACAAAGTTGAGTGCTGGGGGTAGGGTGTAATAGGAAAGTGTGAGAGCTTGAGTGATTTTTCATTGCAAATTTCATTTATAAAGATTTTCCTCTCTTTCTTTTGTCAGTAATCACCCAATTGTTCTTGGCCCAAACAATACCAATCTACCCAAAATATTCAGTATAATTGCAGAAGGAGAAATGCATGAGGCAATTAAGCATGAAGATCCTTGTGCCAAACGTCTGGCTAATGTAGTTCGCCAAGTACAGGTAAGTTGATTTGGTTAAATTGGGGAAGAGCAAATAAAACCTTTTTTTTCCAGCAGGTTTTCTCTTAATTTGTTTTATTTTCATATTCCTCTGTATTATATTAGGAAAAAACTAGAAATCTAATGAACAAAGGTAATTTTATTTTTACATTCTCTTGTCTCTAAGCCTCAAATAGAGCATACTTAACATAATCCATCCATGTGTTCTTACTACATATTAGAACTAAAACCTTCATCTTAATATGTAAGGCATTGTCGAGCCTTCCAGTTGTTGCTTACCACATGCTCATTATGGGTCGTTCTTTTGCATATCTGGAAAAAGTGAGATTTAGTAAGTTATCACCAGCTGGTCTGAGTACAGTGGTGTTTACAACTAATTGATCACAACCAGTTACAGTTTATTTTGTTCTTTTCTACTCCCACTGCTTTACTTGATTAAAAAAAAAATAAAAGGTTGTTACCTACAAAAAATAAGTTTGATTTTTATTTCTTAAATTTGTGGTTCCCAACTGTAGGTTATTTTAAGGTATCATCTGCTTAGTGGAGTTTTTATCAGTGCAGAAATGAAGACAACTTAACTGTAAATGAAATGAACTTTAAAGAAATGAACAGATTTCTTGCTTTTACAATGATATGTGTCAAACTAAGCTACCTAGAGAGAAGATTACTTTAGCACTACTGCAGTCACTACTGTGGTGATTGTTAAAATACCTCCAGATGAGCATTTCAGCATATCTAAACCTGTGAAATGTTTTTTCCCTTAGACCTCTGGAGGATTATGGACTGAATGCATCGCACAGCTCAGTCCTGAGCAGCAGGCAGCCATCCAGGAGCTCCTGAACTCTGCCTGAAGGGCCTTAATACCACCCACCAGAAAACTAACTCCAAATAAACGTTTACCCTTTTGTTTAGGTTTCTTTGTTTTGTTTTTGAGCAAAAAAGAATGGTAGTGTTGTGTGTAGGCCATTCTTCTGGAGAGCCACGAGCAAGAAGAGCAGCACTGTGTTGCAGAGTGGAGTGTCCATGGATTTCTACCAGACCACTGAAGGTGTCCCCGTAAGCCCTACAGTAGCACTGAAGAGTATTTTTCTATTGGTATCACCTACCCACATGCAGGGGGAAGGGAAATAACATTAATTTTTCTTGTTCAACATAAAGGAAATTTAAGGAAAAACAGCTTTAAGAACAGTTACTCAACATAGATGTGTGTAAGCAAATTACCATACGCCTTGTATTCATTCTGTTAACTGAAGTGTGAGTCTTTTCTATAGGGTAGAAAGAAACCTACCCGGCAGACCAGTAGATCCAAAAGTTTAAAAAACTGATGACAGGCAACGAGCATGAAGAAGTCATGTTGGTGTCACTTTTGGTTCTTTTCCCCAAAAGGCTTACGCAGTGACTCAATTTGGAAGCTTTTCAGCTTCCAGCCCTTGAATGTGAAGTGTCATTGGCATGTCTGGCAGTAGTCTCTCATTCACTCCTCAATAAACAACATTGAAATACGAAAGAGGCTTGTGTAAAACTTCAGTACTGTCTGGCTTGGATTCATTTCATGTTTTTAATATGAGACCGATTTAATATTTTTTTAAAGTAAGAGCTATCAGTCATAGCTGAACGTTTTTCCCTCTGATATTTTCCTTGTGCAATTCAAACTTAAAAGCATCTTGTTTTTACCATCTTCCACTTTAAGCTAAGTCATGATATACCTACTCCATTCATAATTGATGCCCTTTTCTAAGGTTCACAAATTTCAACCAATCTTTTTTTTAAAACTAAAATTATTCTGCTAAGATCAAAAAGATTTGGCTTAGTATTTTCAATACAAATTGTAATTGTTGTAGAGCCACACACAATTTTTGAACTTTTAATTTTACAATAAGTATTATGGCTAAAATTATTACTGAAAATTTCAGTAAATGTGTGAATGTTTTATTCTTTATGTATTAACCTCATAGCAGTAATGGCTTGCTGTTGTTTCTTTAAATAATTTTTCTAAGGGATCTTAATAGATTTATGTTGAAAACTTCAGTGTTAACATTTTTATAGTTTGTACTAAATTTAACCGTGATATAAAAATGAATTTTATGCATAGATCAGAATTGTAAATTAAAGGTTTTTTCTTTAAATGATTCGCATTACTTTATTAAAACTAAATCTGAAATGGAATAGAAAATAGAGTGGATTTATATAGATGGTTTACTTGTTAGCACATAACTCTTCAGATGTACTTTCCATTTGCCACACAACACCATTATCCTGGAGGCTTTAGTGTCTAGCAGAACAGAATATCAAATGACTTCACCAGTGCAGTCATTGCTTCAGTGGGTACCTCTGGGGCTTTTGTTTGTAATGTGTGTGGTGATACCTGGAGCCACTTTATACCCTTTATTCTTGTGGGAGGACAGAATGGGAACTGGAGTAAAAATGTGTCAAGACAACCCATTTCTGCTTTCCTGGATAGACTCTGAAAAGCCAATTTATGGACTGATGCCAATCGACTGGAGCAATGTAGGATTAGATACTTAAATTACTAACCATGCTTGCAGGAAAAAGACATGTTTAAAACATGGCGCACCTGCCACAACTCAGATGGCAGTATGGTCAGAAAATGCGCAGGTTTTTTTAGAGAACCTAGTGTTTGCTGAGTGTTATGCTAAGCTCTTTGAAAGCAAGAACTTCCTACTTTACAGTTTAAATGCTATAGAAGAATCAGAAACTGTTCCTATAGCGAGGTTCTGAGATCCCTGAGAGAAGTACTAAAATGGGTGCAGGCCTGTGCAGTGCAGACTGATACCTCCTGGTTGAAGTACAGAAGCAGCCAAGTAATTGGAGTGGAATCAGGTTCATAGGGAAGGTTGGTATTAAAGACTGCTATTGTGATATGATCCCAAAATCCAGAGCTCAGAGAAGTGCAAAATGTTCCTTGACCTGCTAATTCTTTGAAATGACCCAGAGAAACCTTTTTTCTTTTTTTAAGATAGATTCTCAAGCTATTGCCCTGGGTAGAGTGATGCGATGTCACAGCTCACAGCAACCTCAAACTCTTGGCCTTAAGCGATTCTCTTGCCTCAGCCTCCCAAGTACCTGGGATTTACAGGCACCTGCCACAACGCCCGGCTACTCTTTTGTTGCAGTCGTCGTCGTTTAGCTGGCTCAGGTCTGGTTCAAACCCGCCAGCCTCGGTGTACATGGCTGGTGCCCTACCCACTGAGCTACAGGCGCCACCCCAGAGAAACATTTTTAAGACCTCACCCTGTCTATGCAAGATAAAAATTCATGAATTTTTATTCTTGGCTTTTGTACCAAATGTAGTGACCTTGCATATCAGCAAGTAATGATGTATTATTTATGAATCCAAGCTATTTCTGAAGGGAAAGTGTGTGGCTCTTACACTTTAGGGGAATTTGGTAATAATTAAGTTCCAGGCACAAATGTCAGCAATTTTTAGCATAACTCTATCTGGAGTATTTTTTTAATGCTGTAAATTTAAAGAGAAGTAAAATTGTCTTAAAGCTAATAGACACTTCTGTAATGAGAGATGACATTATAACTGGAGTTGTAGTTTGGCAGAACCATCCATAAATACATGAGTTAATAATTCTTGATGCCCCTGGTCTTATAATGAGGGTGCATATTTACGGTCTTATGAGCATTACATTTTTATACTCTGATCACTTTGAAAGATTAACTATTTAGGCCGTTTGAAGGGAACTAGCCAAGTGTTTTGTTTAATTAGTGGTGCTTCATTCTGCCTAGGAGTATTGTTGGGTCAAACAATTATACTTCTTTGCCACAAAGGATTAATAATAGCCAAAACTTGGCCATGTTTGATTTTCCTGAGCAGCAGATTCTTTTTTGGCATGTATACCACTTTTGGTTTTGGGTTTTTTTTTTGAGACAGGCTCAAGCGACAGATTTTTGAGACAGATTCTCCTGCCTCTGCCTCCCAAGTTGCTAGGACTACAGGCGCCCGCCACAACGCCTGGCTATTTTGTGGTTGCAGCCGTCATTGTTGCTTGGCAGGTCCGGACTGGATTCGAACCTGCCAGCTCAGGTGTATGTGGCTGGCGCCTTAGCCGCTTGAGCCACA
>CAUYRH010055448.1:0-17285 GCA_963574655.1 Perodicticus potto | reverse complement strand
TTTTTTTGAGACAGAGCCTCAAGCTGTCACCCTGGAGAGAGTGCCGTGGCATCACAGCTCACAGCAACCTCCAATTCCTGGGCTCAAGTGAGTCTCCTGCCTCCGCCTCCCAAGTAGCTGGGACTCCTGGCGCTTGCCACAATGCCTGGCCATTTTTTTTTTTTTTTTTTTTGGTTGCAGCCGTCACTGTTGTTTGGCGAGTCGGGCTGGATTCGAACCTGCCAGCTCAGGTGTACGTGGCTGGCGCCTTAGCCCGTTGAGCCACAGGCGCCGAGCCATAAAATAAAATTTAAAACAAGTCCCTTGCTACATTCATGAAGGCAGCAATAACTGTATGTATAAGAAAAAGGCTGTAAACTTGTAGAAAAGATAAACTCTGGCTTCTAAACAAATTACAAAATTCATTTTGCCTATACCCTTGAGTGTTATACAGAAAAATGTAAACCTGTGGACCTAGTTACCAGAAAACATTTATCCTAAGTCCAGTATGAATTTAAAGTTTGGCCTGAAATAGTTTTATCTTCAAGTTTTCTCCATGAATTCAAATGTATTAAAGTAGTCAGAACGTTGTACATTAGGTAAACCTTTAATGCAAATAACCATATCCTTGGTCTCAAAGCCATCCTCAATGAACTCAATACAGACTTCTTCCAAAGCCTTTGCAAAGAAGTCACATTCTTTATTGTTATCAAGCTTTGCTCTGTGGGCTAACTCTCTGGTTCAAGCAAAAATGGAAGCAATGGGATTAATGGATGTCTTCTGTCCTTTCTGGTACATGCAATAGTGATGGGTTACAGTCCAGTTAGCTGCCTCTGTGTCTACTGACTTGACATGTGGACGAACCAGCACACTGGTCATCATGCCAAGAGAGCTATAACCTTGGGCCACAGAGTCCATCACCATCATAGTTTTTATAGGCCCAGATGAAGCCTCTTCCTGATTTCACAGCTTGGGCCACCATGTCATCAATGAGCCTATATTCACACAGATCTTCTGGGCTTCAAATTGGGATTTGTGCTGCTTGTCATTTATTGCCTGAAAGATGTCTTTAAAGCATAAACCGTATTTCTTCAGAGTAGTGTTTCTGGTGTCAGATACAAAGGCCAACCCTTAGACAGAGCCATTTGGAAAAAATTGTGTGCAAAATCTTCAACTGACTTACCTTGATTATAATCCCCCTGGCAACATCACCATCATCTTCAAGGTTATGTATCAAGTATGTCACCTTCTGGGTTCCATTCACTTGGTGTGTAAGCTATCTCTACTTTTCCAGGCCCAGGAACAATAAAATCAGTTGCTCTGTATTGGTCCCCATAAGCATGACAACCTATGATGATAGGTTTCACTCAACCACTCATAAGCCGGGGGGTATTTTCACAGATAATAGCTTCCCTGAAGATAGTGCTGCCAAGAATATTTTGAAAGGTACCATTTGGTAATTTCCACATATGTTTCAACTTGAACTCCTCAACCTCTTCTCATCAGGAGTGAGAATAGCACACTTGACACCTATGTTGTATTTCTTTATGGCCTCTGCAGCATCCTTGGTGACGTGATCACTGGTGGCATCATGATTCTCTATGCCTAAGTTGTAGCTATGTAGATTTAATTCCACACAGGGAAAAATGAGTTTTTCTTTAATCAATCCCCAAATGATTCATGTCATTTCATCTCCTTCCATCTGATTTTGGAAAACAGAACTGCCACTGATTTTTTGGACATTTTGACTTTAATAAACCTTTGCAGTGAATCAATTTCTAACCACCCCAAATCCTCTCAGTCTTGCAGTCTCAAGTGAATGCAGTTCATTTCCTCCTAAACAAAGGTCAAGGGAGCACAAATAATCTCCGCATGTGCATAGCCACAGACACCCAAGGGGGAGTCCCCACTTCACTGTCCTTTAGGATATCTTGGGGTTTACAAGTCTTGAGTGACACTGTGACCAGCAGGCTCTTGGCCTGCAGACATTCTGTGGCCATTGTGTAAGTGAACTGCAACTGAAGCTGGCTTGATCCCTTCTCCTAGGTCTCCAGGTCCACCCTTTCCTTTTCTGGTGCCAGGACCTTTAAACCTCAGCACTAGGAGGTGAGGAGAAAACCTTTAAACCTCCTCCTTCCCTAGGAGCTGACCTAGGGAATCTCTGCCACCCCTTCTCCCCCAGCCCCAGCAGCCTAACCTCACAACAGCTTTATTTACAGTAGTAAAAATCCAAAAAAACCATATCCATGATAGTAGAAATGGATAAATTACATAATATTCACATGCTACAATACTATACAGCAATGAAAAAAGAACAAAGTGCTGATATAACAGGTACCCAGATAAATTTAACAGACATAGGTTGAGTGAAAGATGTCAAACACCAGAGTATATAGTATTCTATTGTACTTATAGGAAGTTAAAAAAAACAACAAAACAAAACAAAACTAGCAAATGGAAATAGAAGTCAGGGAAGTGGTTACCTAGGGATAAGAGCATAGGTGGTGGTGAGGCTACTGATAGAGAGAAAGCATTATAGGGTGCTAAAAAAGTTCTATATCTTAATCTAGGTGGTAACTATGTTGAGTATATACACATACGTGTACACACAAAAATTTATTTAGCTTTCATGTACTTTAAAATTATTCCTTAATTTTTCAAAAACTAAAAAAATTAAATAGTATAAAATCCCTCAAATATATAACATACAGCTTATCAAAAATAAAAACACTGCTAAAAGTATAAAACTTACATGTAAAAGCAAACACAAAGTTAAAGACAGATTAAATACTATAACCGGTGAAAATAGAAAAAAAATGTAAGGAATAAGAAAATATTTACTATGAAAATGATTAGAGATATCAGATGGTTCCATTTTGACTTGGGGTATACTTCCTTTTGAGATGATCTATTTCTATCAATCTATTTTCCACACCTAAATTTAGCTGAGTAACCTTGGGCAAATTAATCTCTCTTGACTTCCTCTTCCAAAAAATGGAGATAATAATATCTACTTCATAAGATTTTTGTGAAAAGTAAATCAGACAACACTTATAAAGCCCTTAGGTCAATATCTAACATATAATAAAAACTCAATACATGTTATATCGCCAAACAGCTGTAAAAACTTAAAATGAAATATATTGTATTCATAAATCTTACTGACATCAATGACATACATCTGAATATATACCCTGTGAAGTGATTCAAACCAAAAGCCATTAATAGTTATCTTCATTCTCTAAAGAGATGAGCTAAAACAAACTTGGTTAATAAATTTCTGTAAAGCAAGTATTATTTCTTATTAGAAATAAATTCTTACAGTAAAACAAATGAAAAAGTATACTCTAAAATATTTTAACTTGGAAATCTAAAATTATGGGTGAGATTGTAGTCTGTGGCCATCTAGCATATTACTCTTCTTTTCCTTTTCAGTCCTAGGCTCCCTTCTACTCTTGGATTTCCTTTGGTCCCTTAAGGTGAGAATTCTCAGATTTTATACTGATGGCTCCCAGTCATTGATCTTCTTTTACCCTCTTTTCAAGGGTGGTTTTCAGGGTCAGTAATAAACCTGAGCGTCAGTATTATGCTTCTGCCAGTAGATGTCATTATCCAACATAAACTAGTAAATTTCATTATTTCTTAAAAATCAAAGCCTTAGAATTAAAACAATTTATTTTGCTCTTTTATAAATTCAGTCCATATAAAATTCTACTGATAACGTTAAATATTTAATTTTAAGGCATAAAGTCTTAAAGCAAATAACTCAGGATAAGCTAGAAACCATAAATGGATATACAGAAAAGATTAGTTATATTACTATCACAGAATTTTAAAATAGAACAAAAAGAGCCTATGACTACACAAATACAAATGAAATGTGTTTTTTGCTCCTATTAATTACACTAAAGTATCCCACATGAAAATTTTACCTAAAAGATCAGGAGGGCAAAGTATTTAATTGGTGTTAGTTAAGAGAATTCATGAAAGGAATGCATTTGTTTACTCAGTCCATGAAATTTTTCAGTCCTCGAATTCCAGCTGCTGGACAGTATTATCTGACAAGTTAACTTATTCTTGCCACCCAAATATAAAACAAACATCTAGTACAGACAAGAGCCACTGGATGCACAGTTGGAAATACATAATAACACCTGGCATTGACGCAGGCAATCAATGCTCAAAGGACTCTGCCCATGGTAGTCTATTTCCCTAAGATGAAGGCAGCAATTTATGTTATGTCTCCTTATATGTCAATATAAGGAGAAATAAAGCATTCAATGGAGTTATCCAATGTAAAAAGTTGCTTATTTGAAAAAAACAATCTTTTTTCATGTCAGAAGCACTCCCAAGTAAGCACAATACACTTCTGGATCTGCATCTCTGCCTTACTCCCAGAATGCAGCAAGGTAGGTTTGCTTGACTCCACAAATGTTCAAAGATCAGGTAGGTCCCAGACAGAAAGTAAGTAAGGAGGCACGCCCCAGAAGACAGATAAGACAAAATAGCTAGACAATATATGTTAAAAGTAAACTGACACTAGTTAAAACATACTGTAAAAGATTCCTTAAAGTTGTATTTATAATTACCCTACTTGGGGAGAGATGGAAAAGAGAGCAAGAGATGACCATGGTTTTTGTATATTGCCGAGCATTGTGATAACAGAGCAAAACCTTTGGCCAACCACACAAACACACATGTATAAACAAAAGATGTTTCTTTCTAGATAGTGCTACAATATGAAGAATTTTTTTTAAAAGAATAGTTGAATCAAAGAGGAAACCTGTCTTCTAATGAGTCAACCTTAGGAATAAATAAGTCAACAAGAACTAATTTCTTTTTTTTTTGAGACAGAGCCTCAAGCTGTTGCCCTGGGTAGAGTGTCGTGGCATTACAGCTCACAGCAACCTCCAACTCCAGGGCTCTGCCTCCCAAGTAGCTGGGACTACAGGCGCCTGCCACAACGCCTGGCTATTTTTTTTTTTTTTTTTGGTTGCAGCCGTCATTGTTGTTTGGTGAGCCCGGGCTGGATTCAAACCCGCCAGCTCAGGTGTATATAGCTGGCGCCTTAGCCACTTGAGCCACAGACATCGAGCCAACAAGAACTAATTTCTAATATTGCAACCCTGCAGACTGTCCTAAGAATATTGTACCCTGATTATATGCCAGAATTGCTGATCTGGCTCTAATCCAAGTTAGAATTTAAGGGTAGAGACACCAAAGGCCAGAATCTTTCATCTGCCACTCCAAATCATCCCCTACTGATCTCTACACTGTTCTCCCTTGGATGCTGATCTGTATGAATTACACTGTTTAGAGACTATCTCTCCTGCTCCTACTTGTCCCTCTATGTATACCAAGAAAGCAAGGCTCTGACCTAAGTTCTTTACCTGGGCTATTTCTCAGAGTTATATTTATGGTGAGCAACTTTGAAGGATGAGGCAATGTTTCCCTCTGGTACAAGTATAGGCTTGCTTACTGCTTACTATCAAAATAACAAATTCCCCAAAATCAGTGTTTCTCAGCTGTGGGCTAAAACTAGAGCATGTGTGGCATCCATGTGAATCCATCACCTTACCCCAATGGGAACTGGGAGCATGGAAGAATATGCTGGCATACATGCTGCTTGCTGTGCTGTAAGAAATAGTCCTTTGTCTCCAAACCAATAGCCTGTGTCTTCTGCCAGCATCCATGACACAGTTAAGACCAACTTATTAGCTTATAAAAATCAAATCCCAGAACTCACATATATCAATAGGGCTTCATCTGGGTTTAATCCAAAGCAAGTCTTGGCATTTCAAGGAGAGGAAGAAGCACTGAGGCAAGAGTATGTATTTATTCTTGGTTCTTTTCTATGAAGCCATCTTGGGCAGGCTGTCAGTGAAGCTAACCGCTCTTCTCAATGCAGCCTACTCTATAAAACAGCACATCTCTTAATGTCCTCCCCTTCTCCTAATCCCTTAAGGCCTAGAAATGCTAACAGCTCTGCTACTGCTGCTAATACCAGGCACCATCCTTGTGGTTTAACTGTAACCTACTCCTACCTTTGTAATGAGTCCCCTTGTAAATAAATCCTCCAATTATCTCAATTTGAGTGTTGCCATCTGTTTCTTGTTGGAACTCTGACAGAAGCAGTTAAGTCAGGATCCAACAAGTTACTACCATGACATCCACTGTCATCCATGTACATTCCAAATGGGAGTTCCTTGAGGAAGGGTGTCCTGGGTAAGAAATAACCTGCCTTAAGACAAAAAGTAGATGGAAGGAACAGGTGCTGCCACTCTTTTCTCAATTGGGCCCCAATAAACAGGCCTCTGCTTTAAGAATTAAGACCAAGATTTAGCACACTTCTTCTTAATGGTTAGAATGCAAATATTTTAGATTTAGTAGGCCAGATGATCCTTGTCACAACTACTCAACTCTGCCACTGCAGCACAAAAGCAGCCAAAGAAAACAATGTCTAAATGTTACTTATGGGCAGAACCCGTAGCTCAGTTGGTAGGGCACTGGCCACATACACTGAGACTGGCAGTTCAAACCCAGCCTGAGCCAGCTAAAACAACAATGACAACTGCAACAAAAAAAAAGAAAAATAGACAAGCATTGTGGCAAGCGTCTGTAGTTCCAGCTACTTGGGAGGTTGAGGCAAGAGAATTCTTAAACCCAAGAGTTTGAGACTGCTGTGAGCTAAGATGCCATGGTACTCTACCCAGGGTGACAGCTTGAGACTCCATCTCAAAATAAATAAATAAATAAAATTTAAAAAATAAACATTACTTATAAAACTGGCTGACCCAATTTAGACCAATGTTGTCCAACAGAAATATAATGCAAATCATATAGGTAACTTAAATTTCTAGTAGCTAAAAAAGCTAAAAAAAAAAAAAAAAAAAAGTAAAATTTTTTTTTGTTTTATTTAAACCAATATATCCCAAATATTAATTTTCTTTTCTTTCTCTTTTTTTTTTTAGAGACAGAGTCTCACTTTGTCACCCTTGGTAGAGTGCTGTGGTGTCACAGCTCACAGCAACCTCCAGCTCTTGGGCTTAGGCAATTCTCTTGCCTCAGCCTCCTTAGTAGCTGGGACTGCAGACGACTGCCCCAACACCCAGCTATTTTTTGTTGCAATTTGGCCAGGGCCAGGTTCGAACCCGCCACCCTCAGTATATGGGGCTGGCACCCTATTCACTGAGCCACAGGCACTGCCCATATCCCAAATATTAACATTTAAATGTGTAATATAAAGAACTGAGATATTTTATATTTTATATTAAATCTTCTAAATCCAGCAGTTTACAAAAAGCACATCTCAATCTGGATGCTAAATTTTCATCAGAAATACTTGATCTATATTTAGATTTAATGAAATTTGCAGTTGAAAAGTAGATTAACAGGCTTGGTGCCTGTGGCTCAAGCGGCTAAGGCGCCAGCCACGTACACCTGAGCTGGCGGGTTCGAATCCAGCCTGGGCCCGAAACCAGCCTGGGCCCGCCAAAAAACAATGATGGCTGCAACCAAAAAAAAATGGCCGGGCGTTGTGGCAGGCGCCTGTAGTCCCAGCTACTTGGGAGGCGGAAGCAGGTGACCCGCTTAAGCCCAGGAATTGGAGGTTGCTGTGAGATGTGTTGCCACGGCAACCCATCCAGGGTGACAGCTTGAGGCTCTGTTTCAAACAAAAAAAAAGTAGATTAACATACACAAGTTATTCTAAACATACTTAAAAGTTTTATAATATTTTAAATTTAAATTAATTTAAAATAAACAACATTAAAAATTCAATCCCTTGGTCACACTAGTCATATGTCTAGTGCTTGATAGCCATGTGTGGCTAGTAGCTACCATCTTAAAAGTGCTGGTCAAGACAATATGAAGCTAAATGTGAATGGCTTCCAAGATGGGTTAAGAAGGACTGAAAAAGTTTCTCCCGCCTTATATCTCTAACTTAGGACCATCCAGAACAGTGATTTTCAGCCAGTGTGCCACAGTATACTAGTGTGCCCTAAAAGGATCGTAGGTATGCTACAAAAATTTTTAAAGATCATTAACTGAATTGTTCTTGAAAGAAATTCAAAGCACAACAAGCATGTTCTCTTTTTTTTGATCAACATAATTTAAGTGTGCCATGAAAGTTTAACTATAGGTTCAAGTGTGCTGTGAGATAAAAGGTTGAAAAACACTGATCTGGAACATTATCCTCTGGTCCTACGATGGCTCAACCTCATTTCCTTAGCTTCTTTGTCAGAATCCTGATCTCTTAATACTTAGGGCTACTGCCTTAAATGGTAGTTAGCCTTTTTCCCTTGCCCAAACTGAATCTAAGCACATACTTAGAGTGCTGACATTTCTGGCCCACCTTAACTGTGGAACAAGTTAGCCTAATTCTTGTCCATCTGAATTCCCATTGTGGACTTTCTCATCTTCATTTTGGGCTATCTTGTTTTATAGAACTCTAAGAGAACATAATCAAAACTTGCTTGTTCTAAACTTATTGGTGAACTATTACACTTAATTAAGTCAGCAAAGTTAACTGTGAGGGTGTAACATCCACAGTTACATTCACCATCAATCAGTGGCAAGCTTTCTTTCCTTATCTATCCAACTTGAAATTTTACTTTCTTATGTACCATGTATCTTAACTGTGCAGCTCAACAAGTTCAGCTCTTGGTCAACTTAAGATATACACATACAAAATAATTTTAGAACAATTACTATAAGTACACACCTCAAATGCAATCTCACATTTCATAAATGTGATCATCTATGAAAACATATACTTCCCAAATGTCATTTTGAATTTGAACATTTTCTCTTAAACCCAGATACAGTCCCTTTTATTTTTACTTTCCTTCTTGGGCGCATGATAGTAAGCAAAGTGACCACTCAATAACTAGAAGCTGACTAGAGAAAAAGAAGCATAAGCACACACAAACCTAAATAATCAATACCAATTGTTAAAATGAAAGACAAGTGTACAATCCTGATAATCTGTAAAAACCCCCACAATTAAGGATTATCTTTAAATAAATAAGAGAAAAAAATGCTTACTCATTTCCTTTTGGGCTCCTAAAGGAAAAGTATGTTTCTCATATCCTTTCTTTTTATATCCATATCTTTTGCCTTCTAAAGGTCTAGGATTAGTTTTATTTTCTGAGTACACTATTTCTGAACCTATCAATAATTAAAACAAAAATTCATTAACATTAAATAAGACTTAATTAAGAAAATATGATTGGCAAAGAAGTATTTTAAAAAAAAACCTGAATCTTCATTTCTCAAAATGTCCCGCAGCAAAGAAGCACAACCATCAAGGCCTTGTACAGTTTCAGTCTGTAAGGAGAAACTCATTTAGAATAATTTGCATATAACATTTTATTGCAGAAAAAAATTGCATTACATAGTTTTAAAAGTCTTTATTTATAAGCAATTTATTATTAGAAAACATTTTTAAGCAATAGACTGCATTTTTCCTTAGAGCAACTAGTATTTTACTTTTGCACTTTACATCTATTTCTTAGCTTTTATCTGAAGATTAATTAAGATAGTGTATATTGCATCTGTTCAGTTTACTCTTACCTGACTTGCTGAATCAGAATTGGTGGAATGGCCAGAATCTGCCTTAAAATGTGTTATTTTTCTTAAATGGGTCCTAGAAAATAAGCTCATTAATATTCTTGCAAATAATACCAGTATGTTTTCCCCAAAATATATTAGCAGTTATTTTATTTCCAGCAAAGAAAAGATTGTCTAACCAAGTATAAGACAGATTTATAAGGACATTATGAAGACTAATGTTAAACACTAAAATAATTAACATGGGTAGATATGAAAAGTTACTCCCTAGAGGTTACAAAGGAATGTACAGGCCCATCTAATTTTCTGGGGCAGGCAAAATATAGTATAGTCTTCCAATGACCTGAAAAAATTTCTTAAAACTTCCAAGTTATAAACTTCTTTTAGTACTTACCCTTTCTTGCCATTTGTTAATTTAGTAGATCCAGCATGCGATCCTGAAGATAACACCTATGACATAAGGTATTATATTATAGCAGATATACACATATTTTTCTGTTCTATTTTCAATATGCTATCTTGATAAAACCTGAAATGTCATTCACTTTTTTCTTTCTTTTTTGCATCTTCCCAAACTCTACCTATCAAACAATAACCCTTTTTCCTCCTGCACTTGGTAACCATCGTTCTGCTTTCTCTGAATTTGATCCCTCTAGGCACCTCATGTAAGTAGAGTAATACAGTATTTTTCTTTTTGTGACTGGCTTATCTCACTTAGCGTTAACATTTCCAAGCTTCAACCATGCTATGTGGTATGTGCCTAAATTTTTCTTCCTTTTTAAGGTTGAATAATAAATATACCATTATTTGCATGTACCATGTTATTCATTTTTTAATAAATGTGATATAAACTAAAAACCTAAATTTATAATTTAACTCTTACACAATAATTTTGTCAAGCATGTAACATATATTTATTCTTTAAGTCTATTTAAGATGAAAAGGAAATTGAATTATTTTAAACCACAAGTCCCTGCTATAGTAAGTCCAAGCTATATTAATCCCTGAATATGTTCTACATTCCCAAATTCTTTGAAATACACAAGTTAATTGAAAATATAGGACAGAGTTCTTAACTCTGGTTATCTACGTTCTTTAGAATGTCTGACAAGACCAGCACATGAAAACTCTACCGTTCCTCTTTATCTACATCTCATTTTCTTAAATCTTTTTAAATTCATATACCAATGATACCTAAAAACTTTGGTGGGGCTTTATAAGTAACATAAGTGGGCTACTTTTGTGTTAAAAAAAAGAAAAATATGCATTTGCTTTTACATGTACTCAATCTTAGGACTTATGCAAGAAACAAATAATTGTGTTTGCCTCTGGGTAAGGAATCTGAGTATCTGGGGGCCATAGTGAGAAGGGAGCCTTTCCCTGGTACACTTTTTGATATCTTAATAACTTTATAACTCTATTAAAAAAATAATTTTAAACAGATATGAGTTAAAGTCCCTAATTCTCTCCTCATTCTACCTGTCAGAAATGGTTACTGTTGGCAGTTTAATTTATAATTTTTTTTACATGTTTGGATATTTCATTCCAAGATAGCTTTTAACAGTAACTACCTAAATTTCTGAAGTTATAGAATATTCTATTATTTACTTGAATAAGTATATACATACTTCTAAGAATGCTAATGAGAATATATATATTTTTTTGGCAGTTTTTTTTTGTTTTTGTTTTTGTTTTTGCCACAGCTGGGTTTGAACCCGCCACCTCCGGTATATGGTGCCAGTGCCCTACTCCTTTGAGCCACAGGTGCCACTCGAGAATATATTTTTTCAAAGCTGGGTTGATAGGAGTTATATTTCTCCTTGAGATAACCTGGAATATGACGAAGGGTCATAACATCAGCAGTAAGAACAGACATTGTAGGAAATAAAGACCTTGTTTAATGTAGCTCCACTGCATCACACTTTCAGAGTCTTTCTCTTTGGTATATCTATGTAAGCAACCCAGCTAGAATCACAATAAAAATCTAAACCATGATGCCACTATACCCTGGGATCAAGTCCAAAAACAACTACCACAATTATTACATTTCAAAATTAAAAAGTACACTGAGAGGAATGTCTGGCATAACTGTAAGATTATCTGTATTTCTCCAAAAAATACACAGGCTATCTTACAGAAAATCTGGTAAAGATAATTACCCACGATGAAAACACCTTGGAACAGTAGCTGTATTATCAGAACATTTCCTCCAAATCTGTTTGTTTTTTCTTTTGAAACAACAGAGCAAAGAAGTCTTTCATATGTTTTACACAGATTCCACAACCCTCAACTTTTTACATTTGCTATGTTCTCTAATATAGACATACAGCATTTTTTTTTTGTCTGAACCACTTCTGAGTAAATTGTAGACATAATATTCCTTTACTCCTAAAGATTTCCTAAAACAAGGCCATTCTCTGCTATACACAATTATCAAAACCAGGAAATTCACATTGATATAATATTGTGATCTAATGAACAGACTTTATTCATATATTGCCAATTATCCCAATACTGTCATTTATAGAAAAAAAAAAAACACCTCTGGACCGTATCTAATCCAGAATCACTTGCATTAAACTGACATAGCTCTTTAGTCTCCTGGAATCTACAACAGCTCCTCAGGCTGCCTTTCAGTGTCTCTTAAAACTTTTGACACACAGGGTCTGGCAGAAGTAGATAGAGTGTGAAACTGTAATGTTACAGAATTACCTGCTTATGATTTTGTAATGAAAGACTGGTATAGATTACCAGTTCATTAAAAAAGGAGCATTATTTGTGCCATTACTTGCGCATATAATTCTGTAACACTTGAGCACTTGAGCACAAAAAGGCATTTCTTCTGCCAGTATTAAAAAGAATATAGGCCAGTTATTTTGTAAAATGTTCCTTGGGACATTTAGCTTTGTCTGATGCTTCCTTATAATTGGACTCAGATTATTCATTTTTGGCAAGAATCCACAGATGTGTTGTGTCTTTCTCAACATAGTAAGTAGACACATGTCAGTCTGTCCCACTACTGGTGACAGAAACTTTATTTAACAAGGTGTCTGCCAAGCTTTTCATTATAAAGTTACTACTTTTATCTTTGTAGTAATTAGGCATTTTGTGGGGAGATATTTGAGACTACGTAGAAATCCTAACCATCAAACTGTTACCCAGTAGTTTTAGCATCTATTGATGATTCTTCCCTGAATAACCGTTTTGTTAGATGGTGATCTAACTACATCATTCCTTCTATATTTATTACTTGGCCTAATACCGTATCTTCCTTCATCTGTAAGTATTAGGTTGTTTCCACATCTTGGCTATCATCAATGCTGCAATGAAGATGAGTGCAAATATTTCTTTGATATCATGATTTCAAATTTTTTTTCTGAGACAGTGTTTTATTTTGTTGTCCTTGGTAGAGTGCCGTGGCGTCACAGTTCACAGCAACCTGAAACTCTTGGACTTAAGCAATTCTCTTGCCTCAGCCTCCCAAGTAGCTGGGACTACTACAGGCACCCGCCACAACGCCCAGCTATTTTTTTGAGATGAACTCTCGCTCTTGCTCAGGCTGGTCTTGAACCTGAGCTCAGGCAATCCACCCGTCTCAACCTCCCAAGTGCTGGGATTGAGCCACAGTGCCTGGCTTGATTTCAATTCTTTTGGATAAACACCCAGAAGTAGTATTGCTTATTTTCCATAATGTCTGCATCATTTTACATTCCCACTGGTGGTGTACAAAGGCTCCAATTTCTCCAAATCCTTGCCAATAACTGTTTTTGTATTATGTCACTTTAACAGATGTTAGGTTGATACCTCATTGAGGTTTCAATCTGCATTTCCTGGATTAGTGTTGAGCATCTTTTCATATACGTTGGCCAACTGTATGTCTTCTTTAGACAAATCTCTTTTCAAATCTTTTTCTTATTTTTTAACTGGGTTACTTATTTTTCTGCTTTTGAGTTGTGGGAGTTTCTCACATATGTATTGAATATTAACTACCAGATACATGGGCTGTAGTTCCTCCCATTCTGCAGGTGGCCTTTCACTTGTTAATGTTTTCCGTTGCTATGCATTAGTTTTTCAGTTTGATGTACTCAGGCTCATCTTATAATTCCCCTGATTCAGCCCTGGACTTGGTTATTTCTCCGAGAAGCCATGTTTCCTTTATTGGACAAGGGTCTAATAGAAACTAAGATCTAGGCACTAGATGTGCTCTTTGCTACTGGGGCTTCTAATCTTTTATCATATGCATTTTTTTCCTATCATAATAACTAGCTAGAGTCTTGCAATTAGAATTTTGTATTTTTTTCTTTTACTTTTTTTCCTCATTGACATTGGAAAATTTAACAGTTGTATAATATTCCCTTGCCTGGAACAAACTTTTCTGTATGCTAAGAATAGCCTTTTCATATTTAGGATTAAAAGCATAATTATTTGGTGAGATGCTACTGGAAGTTTAATGACCCTTGGTATAAACTGCAAAACTGTTCTCCAAAAGGACAGTCCTGAATCACAATACAGGAGAGATTCATTTTATTTCACATTTACTTACACTGGGTAGTATTATGAAGTTTTAATTTTGCTATTTAAGTTTTTTTTGTGTGTGTGTGTGGCAGTTTTAGGCCAGGGCTGGGTTTGAACCTGCCACCTCCGGCATATGGGGCCAGTGCCCTACTCCTTTAAGCCATAGGCACCGCCTGAATATAAGCATTTCTTAGTAGTCTTATCTCCTACCAACAAGTGCAAGATACTAATACCTTTGTAGAATGTACAGTGTACTAAGGCCTTTCATTGCCACTTCATCTACATCCTGTGAGTAGCCATTATTTTTGCGAATTAAGAACTTAAAAAGTTCAAAAAGGTTACTTGTTCAGTTATATGCCTACTAAGTGCAGTGTAATGCTTAAAAGAAGAATGGACTCTGGCAACAAGACATGTGAGCAGGAATCCTGTTTCCACAGCTAACCAGCTGTGTAACTGTTGGGAAGTTTTTTCAACTCTCCACCTCCATTTCTTCATGTGTCAAATAGGGATCACATTTTGATTCAAGCAGCCAAAACAGAAAAAAAATGAAGAAAACCATAAATTGAAAATACCTGAATCAGTATCTACTTCATAAGGCTACTGTACATGTACTATATACCTGCCACATAACAAATGATACCTAAATGTTAGTTGCTGTTATCAGTATTAAGATGGGAACAAACAGTGCTTTTAAAGAAACGAAAAGTTGTTGTACGTCTAGGCCAACTATGTGATAAGTGTTTTTACAGGTTCTCTGATTTAATTTTCTCAATTCTCTGACATAGAATTTTATACCTATTTGTGCTTATTTTACCGCTAAGGGTAAGAGGCTCAGAGAAGTAAAAAGTACTTTGCCTGCCGTCACTACAACAGAGAGGCTGAATTAATTAGAACCCGAATCTGCAGGTGACTGCGCCTACTACCACGATGGAGGGGTCAAGTCACTCCACGCCGCGGAGAAGGCTGACACCCGAACCGGGTCTGGCACCTAAGCCACGCTCTGGACGACGACGACGACGACTTACACAGAATTTACAGGTACCGCCTGCGCCGCGGGGTCAGGCTGCGGAGTCGGGGCGCCGCCGCTTCCCGGTCCCAGCTTGTCTTTGTTGTATTTGGTTTTCCCAAGCCGAGTTTTGCAAGCCCCCCAGCCCGAAAACCCCCTCAGTTCCTCTCCACCCCCAGAGTGGAATCCTCGGGCCCGCAGCCCTCACCTGGCCTGGTCGACATCCGGACCTGACCATCTCTCGCAGTTTCATAGAAGCCCAAATCCAGGGAAGAGCCGCTGCACAGTAATAAGAACCAACCGCCTTGGGCTCTTGGGGCTTCTTGGCCCGCCCCCCAGGCTTCCGGTTCCGGAAAGAAGCCCGCCGAATGCCGCGCTTCATGGTCTACGACCCGCCTCCCGGCCTTTCGCCTAATCCAGGCCCAGCGCCCTGGGCGTGCGCAACAGATCCTCTCCCCGCCGCCGGGCTCGTCACACTCGGCCGAGGGTGGGAGATGCCAACAGAAGACGAGCGGTGCAGGGGCGGGGCCTAGTCGGCTGGGGGCGGGGCATGGCCTGCCGGGGGCGGGGTGGGCTGAGAGTGGGGCGGGCGAGGAGTGCGGGGTTGACCTGGGCGGAGGCGGGACCCTGAACACCTGAGAGTAGAGTTCGTGGTCCTGTTTCCAGGTTTGCAGCTGACCACCGACCTCCATCATCTGGGGGAGACAGGGACAGGGACCTGCCAGCGCCAGAAGAAGGGATTGGGGTAAGGGACTGATAGGTTTTAGAGGGAATTGCGCATGATTATGGGGTTTTCGCTGTTTATTTTTAGTTTGGCCTCTTGAGTGCCTTTTTGAATGATTTTGCTTTTGATATTCAATAAAAATCAAACCTTGGGGATTGTTATGTTTGTGTAATTATGATGGCAATTAAGAAATTATTCATTGTGGCAACTGATCTCAGAATGGTGCTCATTAGTTGGGATTTTAGTTTTACTTCTCTGCATAGTTGTCTACTCTTCTGTTGAGGTAATTACTGTTGATAAAGAATAACACAGTGTTCTTAACCGTCAGCATGCTGCACTGATTTTAATGGGGATTAGCCATTAGTTTTTAAGACATTAAGGGTTTTTTAAAAATAATTTTCTGATATTTTATTAGGCAATTTTTCAAACATACAATACAATTGAAAGAATTATACAGTGATCACTCATACACCAACCACATTTTTTTATTATTAAATCATAGCTGTGTACATTAGTGCTATCAAGGGGTACAATGTGCTGATTTCATATTCAATCTGAAATATTTTCATCAAACTGTTTAACATAGACTTCATGGCATTTTATTAGTTATTGTATGAAGACATTTGTATTCTGCATTATTAAGTTTTGCCTGAACCCTTCTAAGGTGCACCATAGGTGTGGCCCCACCAATTACCCACCCTCCACCCCAAAATACCCCCCTCCCCTCCCCTCCCTTGCCCCTTTCCCCATATTCTTGTGCTATAGTTGGGTTATAGCCTTCATATGAAAGCTATAAATTAGCCACATAGTAGGGCTGAGTTCATTGGATAGTTTTTCTTCCATTCTTGAGATACTTTGCTAAGAAGAATATGTTCCACCTTCATGCATGTAAACATGAAAGAGGTAAAGTCTCCATCTTTATTTAAGGCTGCTTAATATTCCATGGTATATATGTACCACAATTTATTAATCCATTAGTGAGTCGATGGGCACATGGGCTTCTTCCATGACTTAACAATCATGAATTGGGCTGCAATAAACATTCTGGTACAGATGTCTTTGTTATAATGTGTTTTTTGGTCTTCTGGGTATATACCTAGTAAAGGAATTGTAGGATGGAATGGCAGGTCTATTTTTAGATCTCTAAGTATTCTCCAAACATCCTTCCAAAAGGAACGTATTAGTGTGCATTCCCACCAGCAGTGAAGAAATGTTCCCTTTTCTCCACATCCACACCAACATCTCTGGTTTTAGGGTTTTGTGATGTGGGCTAATCTTACTGGAGTTAGGTGATATCTCAGAGTAGTTTTGATTTGCATTTCTCTGATGATTAAGGATGGGGAGCATTTTTTCATGTGTCTGTAGGCTGTGTGCCTGTCTTCTTTTGAGAAGTTTCTCTTCAAGGCCTTTGTCCACCCTGAGATGGGGTCAATTGTTCTTTTCTTGCTAATACTTTTGAGTTCTCTGTGGATTCTGGTTATTAAACCTTTG
>CAUYRH010055447.1:0-34222 GCA_963574655.1 Perodicticus potto | reverse complement strand
CCGTGGCATCACAGCTCACAGCAACCTCCAATTCCTGGGCTCAAGCGAGTCTCTTGCCTCTGCCTCCCAAGTAGCTGGGACTACAGGCGCCTGCCACAACGCCCGGCCATTTTTTGGTTGCAGCTGTCATTGTTGTTTGGCAGCCTGGGCTGGATTCGAACCTGTCAGCTCAGGTGTACATGGCTGGCGCCTTAGCCAGTTGAGCCACAGGCGCTAAGCCAAAACTCCATTTTTTTAAAAAAAATCTTTTTGGAGTGACTTGTATGGTCTCCCACAGTCTGGCCCTCGATGAGTTTTCTAGCCTTGTCTTCCAGCTTCTAGGACATAATACTATGGCCAAACCACCTGAAGTTCTCTGAGTGACTTTTGGGTACCTTGTGCTCTTAGTTGATGCATTTTATTCTATCTAGAACACTTGCCTTATCATTTTTCAACTGCCTAATTCCTATGTAATATTTAAGACTTGAGTAAAATATTACCTCCTTCCAAAATCCTTCTTTGGCTTCTTCCAGGTATTCTGTTATGAACCCTCCCAATGCTATAGGCTTATCATGGTGGTTGGAGGGGGGTGCAGAGGAGAAGCAACTTCCAAGGCCTTCTCTCCCAGCTGCTGAAGGTCATGACAGGCCCTTCCCTGGATGTCTTTGAGAACAGGCAGTGATGAGAAAATAAGGGAGTGCAGGGCAGACAATAATGATTCCAGAGGAGGTCAGGAGACAAGGAAAAGGCCCAGCTCCATGGTTCTGGTTGTGCATAGCCCAGAGGGGCCCATGAACACTTCGACTCTGCAGACCATATTTTGAGGAGCTACTGACACTATGTGTCCTACCCACTGATATGTACAGCATTCACCCCTGACAAAGGCAAAACAACAAACAAAAAGAAGAAGAGTTTTGACTGAATGATGGTGAATCACTCATCACCAATGTACTAACGAAAGACTCCTTGGCCTTTCAATGCTAGAAGTGGATGATTAGAATGAAGGTCAGGAAGTCCTACAAATAATAATGGTAGAAGGGAGGAGCCCAGAAATCCACCTTAGAATAAAAGCCTTCTCTGACCCCTCACTTTAATTAGGCGTCTCCTTTCTGTATATTCATGGCATCCTATGCCTGTCAACACTCTGCATAATTTTGTTTTCATGTCTGACTCCCCCTCAAGACTAAAGTTCTAGGGTAGGGATCATATATTACTTCCATCCCTGGAACCCAGCATGATGCCCTGTATGTGGAGAAGGTTCTAAAATAAATAATGGAGCAGGGGGAGGGAAGGACGTTTAGGTAAACAGGTTTCAGGCTGAGAAGTTTGGTAATAAAAAGGGATGGATATAACAAATTAGTGCAATGTTAAGAAAAAAGTCACCTTCACTATGTCAGAGACATGAGGAAATGGTTAAAGAACTGCATGAAGACTTATTTCTGGGAATCCTGTTCATAGCAATGCTGTTTACAATAGAAAGAAATTGGAAGAAAAGCCTGGGAAAGGACTGGGTGCCCACATCTTCATAGGAGGCTCTGCGAGAACTTGAAGCTCAGCAGGTCCCCACGTGAACTCGCCCTTCTCCCTGTCTGTCCTGCATTAGAAAATGATGCCACCATCTCACCAGCTGCCTGAGACAGAAACTGGGGATCCTACACCTGGCAGCTAATGTTGGCATTTCTCCCCCGCTAACATCTCACCAACTCATCCTTACCCTCATCCCTGCCTCCTGAGCCTCTCCTTCCTCAGCCTCCCCTCCTGTAAGTAGTTCTCTCCCATCTCAGGCAGGGACCCTTTCTGAAGCACAAATCTGATGCTGTCCTTCCCAAACCTCCACTTTGAAACCTTGGCTGACCTCATAATAAAGTACAAAGTTCTTAGCATGATGTTCAAGTCCTCTTACCCTCAAACTTGTACTCCAAATAGGCATACTTACCCCAGTGTGTCCCCTTCCCTCAGAGTGACTCCCAGCCTTTCCTAGTTTCTCTGCCTGGAGGTTCTAATTGAACTCTTAAGAACTAGCATTAGTGTCACTTCCTCTAGGTATCCTCTCCTGCTCACAGTCTGGTCAGATGTCCTCACTGAAGCACACACAGCTCCCTGTGCTTGCTCTGTCCCTGCAGTCACTATACTGCCCACTCATTGTTGTTCCTGGGAGGCAACAGCTGTTTTTTCTTTGTCACTGTCCCCTAGATCTTTGCACAAGGCTTGGCAGATAGTGGGTGCTTCCTGGCTGGGGAAGGGGGAGAATCTACCTAAGGTCCTTGGTACTCAGGAGTACAGCAAGCAGGCCCCACAGGCAGGGTCCAGATGAGGACTGTGAGGTGCTGATCTGGCTGGAGGCCAACAGAGGTGGAGGAGGTTTTCTCCTACTGTCTGCCCCCCAGAGTCTCTGCAGGGGGCTCCCAGGATTAAGACTACATGCTGTGCAGACACACCCAATCCTAGGGAGTGGATGCTGGCGTAATAATGGAGCCATGCTTTCCCCAAGCCATTCTTCATTCTTTATGGCCTCTGAATTGCAGACACTGAAATTGCATACCCTCTGTCTGAAGCTTCCGTGACTTGTGTGCAAGAAATGTCATCAACAGCCTTTTGTTTGGCCTTGACTTGGGTGAATATGCCAGAAAACTGGCTCAGAGGAGTGTTTTCAGATGTCGTTTCTGTTTGTTCATAACCCTGGTCCGTGCAAAATCATTCACAGCCACTTTTTCTGAGGCTCAGAGCCACCGTCCTCTCATTCCTATCACTGCCCACAGAGCTTCCGTGGACATCCCCATGTACTCGGTAACAGTATGTACTGTGGCCAGATGAGGGCCTGGGGCTGTGATGCCGCAGTGAGGGAGCTCCTAGCCCAGTCTCTTGCCCTTCAGTCAGATCTGAACATCACTGGAACCCTGGAGAACAACTTCAATTTCCTTCCCTCAGATGGGGAGCTGGGATCGTGCCTGCATTTTTAAAAACCACTTTCCCAGTGTCCAGTACAGTGCCTGACCTTCAATAAAAATGTATCACATGAGTGAACAGACATACAATACCCAATTGTTTGAAGGAGGCTATCAAACTCAATGTCCGAGGGAAAGTATATAGAATTTACTACATCCTGGACTGGACTCTGCCCACCATTGATGCTGGTGGTTTTGTGAGGAAGGAAGTCCAGGGTGCTGGGCCCAACAGCACAGTGAGCCTGGATGCAGCCGCACACACAGCCGGCCGGCACTCTCTTTGCTCACTGCCATCCCCATTCCCAAGCCATAAGTGGAGTGTGGTGCTGGAACAGACAAAGACAGGGAAATGGTAGCCTTTCCCAATTCACTCGGTCACCAAGTGGTGATAGAGACTGAAGTAAAGATGAAAATTAGATAAGGATCGGTGGTGGACTCAGGAGGGATCTGCGACGCAGTATACAAAGCAGTGTCACAGATGGAAAAAGCTTCACAGAAGTTGGAATTTTAAAGGTGCAGAGTGTAGGGAAGGACACTCCAGTGAGCACGTGTGGGTGGACAGCCCACCAAGCTGAGTGCCTGTTCTGTCCAGGCCCCCTTTGAGGGGAGAAGCCTGCCGCAAGTAGTTCTTTAAGCAGGGATGCGGTGCTAGGTGTCAGGCAACATTCACGCTGCTCATTGAGGCAACATCCTAGTTTTTAAGGCAGAGAATGGGGGAGGGTGGGCATCCTGAGCTGGGGGAACAGCACCAAGCTGTAGAAGACTATGGTTTGGCAGGACATTAGGGTGCCAGGAGGCCTCAGTTCCCTGGTGCTCTGACAGCTCTGCCAGGTATCAGAAGCCTTTTTACTAAATTACAAGTTATCAGCATCATCCTGAGTTGCCAAAGGCACACTTCCCAAATGTCGAGGTATTCTTATAACAACAGATGCCAATCACCTGGGTTTGTATGCGCGGACTATACGAGCCCTGACAGCTCCCAGCCAAGACATGTTACTGGAAGGTCTCTGTGAGAGTCAAGACAGCCCGGGTGCAAAGACAGAACAACAACACTCAGCACCCTGAGGGAGTGCTCACTGCAGACCAGGCACTAGGCCACGTGTCCCCTGGACATCATCCCGTGAATTTTCATCCATCTCTGTGAGGGAGAGACTGTCATTCCTAATCTGCTGACAGAGAGGCTGAAGCTCCACATGACTAAGGAACGTGTATGAGATTATGCAGCTAGCTAAGTGGCAAAGCTGGGATTCAAATCCAGGTCTGCCTGACTCCAAAACTTAAGCTCCCTTTCCCCAGTCAGAGGCAGGGAGCTCGCAGCCACACTCAGTCTTCACAGAGAGAATACAAAGGCTGAGGCTATGATCCCACAGGGATCAGCGGCCCAATAGTGAGGTCTGGTGGCAAAGACTCTTCTTCCCTGCTTCCCCCAGCTTCCTTACAGTGCCAAGAGATGACAGTCTGAACACAGTCAGACCACTTCTGCTCCAGCTATAAAGCTCTCTCCTTTCTGAAATCCAGGCTCACCCTCAAGAAAGGTTTGAAATGTAGCCGTTAAATTGGCCTGGTCACGGCCTGGGGAAAAGTGAGCCACCTCCAGCTAGAGGGACGTAGTGGCTGTAACGCACACGGCCCATGTCTCTGCATTGCCTTCTGCACCCAGCTTTAAACCCCGGCCCAGAGGAGGGCTCATGGCTGGACAGGAAGAGTCCTGCTGCTCACCGAGGTGAGCCCTGGGGATCCAGAGGCGTGGCAGAAAAGGCTGGTCTCACCTTCCTTCCTTCATCAGATACTCCTCTGGGGAGTCCCTGAGTGAGGCCCTGGATACAGACAGATGGAGCCTGGCTCACCCTTTCCTTACAAATCCACTCCTTGTCTGCAGCTGTGCTGACAGTTCTCCTTGGCCAAACTGCAGCCCCTAAACCCTGTTTTCTCCCAGGAGTCAGTGGCAGCAATCGTGTACCTATCTACGAGGGTCAGGGACATCATTAGAGCGAGCACCCATGGAGAGGGAGCTGGGTCTGCATGAGCAATCTCTCCCCAGCCCAGAGTGCCTGGGCAGGGTTTTCTATACTCTTTCCTGCTTTCCTGTGCACTTTTCTTTATTCTACATAAGCAGAACTGGCTATACCAGAGGCAGCAGCTATGTTAAAAAAAATAAAAGAGGTCATTGCTTTTGAGGAAGGATTCTTTTCATCAGAGGGACCACATGGGCTCATGGGACCTAACCCAATGACTGGTCATTTCTCATTGCATCCTCCCTCAAGGGTACACAGAAACCCTTCAGGGGAAGGTGCCCTCAGCGGCACCTGTGCAGGGAAACCTCTGGGCAGGAAGAGAAGGGCACAGGAACATAAGCAGGGGGTTTGGGAGCATCGAAAGTAGACTAAGGGCAAACATAAAGCTGAGCAAAATCTTACCCTTAATTCCTCTGGCTGGTCCTGGGGTGGGCATGATGGTGGGTGGGGGAGGGGAAAGATGGGGAACTCAGCGGAGACAGTCTTTACCTGGTCAGGACCTCCCTGATCACAGTCACCTTAGATGTATGGGAGCAGAGCCAATGGAAACAGCAGGTACAGAGCCACCTCTAATCAGACCCCACAGAGTTGGTTTCTCAGCCCAGGGCCCAAGCACATGCCTTGTCCCATTTGGAGGTTTTGCTCCATGTGGGCATTTGCTTCTGGGGGCAAGCCTTGCAGCTGGCCTAGACACTCTACCTGGAGGGGCTGAGTAGCAGAGTGAAAAGTGTCATCTTGATATTTCCAATCACCTGTTTTATACTGTGTCCTCAAGCTGTCCCACTGCAGGAAACATTCCCATACTAAACCTTTGGAATCCAAGGAGGGAGAACGAATTTATCCCAATATGAGAACCACAAAGATGTCACAGGGCCAGCTGTTAATGGGCCTGCTTTCATGATGCTACCACTAGTCAGGCTGTTTTTCCAACCAGGAGCTCCCCAGAGCACAGGCCATGTGGCTAGGACTCTCCACATCACCCCTGGACAATCATCCACGCTCTGGGGGTTATGTACAGAATTCCTCCAATTTGTCTTTCTCTAGACCAAACCTCTCTCCTGAGAGATTCACTGGGTAAGGCTGTGGCTTCCTTCTGTCATTGGCCCAGGTCTGGACTTTGCCTGTGTCAGGGCAGGCAGCAGAGAGATCTCATGACAGGATGGGCACACACTGGTGTCCTGCCTCCACCTGGGGGAGGTGAGGTGCTCACTCTGCTTCTCCCCTCTAGATCTGGCTGTTTACTTGGGGAGGCCAGTCAGACCGTGACCTACCTGCCCAGGTGTGGACAGAGTGGGAAAAGCAGGACAAAGTCCTGCAGGTGCCAGCGTCTTACTCTCTGTGAGGCCCTGGGACCTGTGTGGGCGGAGCTCAGATCTGGGCCCTTCCTCTCACTGAGGAGCTCACATGGGGCAGTTCCTGGCCTGGAGCCTCAGGCAACTTGGAAGAAGAGCCAGGATCACGTTCTGCGCTTTCACCAGCTTTTGCTCTTCACAAGCAGCACAGCTCCCCACGTAGGGATCTTGTACCTGAACCAAGAAAAGCCAAGCTGCTAATCTGACAAGATCAATCCTCTAATACCACAGGAATGCAGCCTGCTTGCCTGCCTGCCCTCACCAGGGACTGCACTTCTTTTTTTGTTTTGGAGACAGAGTCTTAAGCTGTCACCCTGGGTAGACTACCGTGGCGTCACAGCTCACAGTAACCTCCAACTCCTGGGCTTAGGCGATTCTCTTGACTCTGCCTCCCAAGTAGCTGGGACTACAGGCACCTGCCACAACGCCCGGCTATTTTTTTTTGTTTTTTTTTTTACAGTTCGGCTGAGGCTGGGTTTGAACCCGTAACCTTCAGTATATGGGGCCAGCGCCCTACTTGCTGAGCCACAGGCGCCACCCACAGGCATCACTTTTACCCAGAAGTCTTCCCAGTCAATCTCGCATTGCTCCTCCAGCTTAAGGGTCTCCTCTGTGGCCCTACACCCCTCAATCCTCACCTCTCGCAGAGCACACATACCTGGGTATGTATTTGTCTCCATGTACTATCTCCCTTAACCCTGAGGTACGTAGTGCAGATGGGGAAAAGGAAGTCCAGAGAGGTTAAGCCAATCCAGTTCTATGCAGTTCCAAGGCCTGTGCTTTTACCACTAAAATCTGACAAACCCTCTCTGAAGAAGGCTTTGCTTTTTCAATTTCAATTCTGTTATAGAATAATTTTATAAAATATAATAAAAGTGAATCATTAGAAATATTAAATAAAACACATAGATAAAATATAAGCCCTGGCCACATGCAGTGACTACACCTATAATCCTAGCATTTGGGGAGGCCAAAGTAGGAGGATAACTTGAGGTCAAAATGGGAAGATCACTTGAGGTCAGGAGCTCAAGACCAGCCTAAGCAACATAACAAGACCCCATCTCTAAAAAAATAGAAACATCAGGTAGGTGTGCTGGCAGGCACCTGTAGCCCTAGCTACTCAGGAGGCTAAGGCAAGAGGATTGGTTGAGCCCAGGAGTTTGAGGGTGCAGTAAGCTATGATGACACCACTGTATCCCAGCCTGGGCAATGGGTCAAGACTTTGTCTCTAAAAGAAAAAAAAAATTTTTTAATGGGCTTATATGTGTGTGTGTGTGTGTGTGTGTGTGTGTACTCTCCCTGCAGCATATAAATTTACCGCCAGAGAAAACTCAACAGGTGAGTTTCCAATATTCACCTTTGCAAGGGATACTGGGTCCCTAATCATCTGGGGAAGAGACTTTTCCAAAGAAAATATAATTTCTGACTGTCTACTGTAGCTCCATCTATGAGGGTTGGAAGACAGAGCAAAGAGGAGAGAAATGGGAATATAGCCATAGGAGACTGGGGGCTGAGTTCCTTGAATAATGCGGGGCGGGCAAAAAGGATAAGCTAAGACGTGGAATTAATTCCAAAGCTGAACATGGATTGGTTCCCAGAGGAGATCAGAACACCTGATACTAAGGAATACATGATGAAAAACTGATGGCAGAGAAACCAAGAAACATAGATGGCAATTCCTCCAACTTGAAGCTAGAGACCAGGTCAAAGACAGGCATGGAGCTTGTCTAGCCCATACAGGCTGCTATTGCACACTTTGCAGAGAAGCTTTAGCGAATGTTTCAAAACATTCTCCAAATGAAAGAAATATGCATTCCTATATATGACCATGATTCAGGATACAGGGTAGAGTTGGTGGGTTTGATTCCTGGCTCTGTACCACTGTGACCTTGGTCAAGTTACAACTTTTTCTTCTATATAATGGGCACAGTAACACTTATTTCAGAGGGTTGCTATAAAGGCTTTTTATAAATTTGAACTCCATGAAAGTACATTATCACAATGTTGACTTTGTGTGTAAGCATTGTACGTGTACATAAAAACATCGAAACTTCCTCATAAATGAAGAGAAGACCTTTTTGTACATGGGCATTTGTGAAAGAAAATTTCTCAACATCTTGGCTGTTTGAGCAACTGCACATGCAGTGCTAACCCCTCATAGTTTCTGACTGATCTCATCAAAAGACTTAGGTTGTTCATCACAGTATTTCAGATGACCACAGTTATAAAGTGGGGTGTGCTCAATTGCCAACCATAGTGATGCATTTATAACAATTCTCTTTTGATCTTTTTCTTTATGAATATAGTCCATCTGCTTATAACTGTTTTTACCCATGTGACTGTCATTAGTATAACTAAGCTGGGTGTTTTATTTTGTTTTGTTTTGTAGAGATAGGGTCTCACTGTGCTGCCCAGGTTGGAGTGCAGTGACAAGACTACAGCTCACTTCAACCTCTAATTCCCAGGCTCAAGCAATCCTCTCACCTCAGCCTCCCCAGAAGATGGGATTATAGGTTTCTTCCACCACATCTAGTCAATTTAAAAATTTTTTTGTAGAGAGGGGGGTTTAACTTTGTTACACAGGCTAGTCTCCAACTCCTGGCCTCAAGCAACCCTCCCATCTTAGCCTCCCAAAGTGCTGGGAGTATAGGCAAGAGCCACCACACCCAGCCTACATGGAAATTTACGCTTGTGAAAATATATATGTTATTATCGCCTACTTTATTGTATAAAGTCGGCTATGAAGTGTTCTGTCATGTTTTTGAATATTTTTCAAATAAATCCCCTTTAAAATGTAAATAAATATCTTCTAAATAATTTTTAATTTTTTCTAGAGTTATATTTTTGGTATTTTGATGTTTTGGATTTCAATGTTTGGCAGTATGGCTTTTGGGATTATGTTTCTCAAAGTTATGATCAGCTCTCACTGTAAAGGCTAACTGAGGCAATGGATATATAGTGTTTAGCACAGTGCTTACCACACAGCTATTGTTTCGAACATGGTGTGACATTTTTATACACATGTTGTTTGTGTCTGCTGGTGGCATTTAAGTTCTTTGAGGGGAGAAGTTTTATGTGTCTTATATAGTGCTGAAGCTCTAGCATCTAGAAAAATGTCTGGCACTTTGTTGAATGAATGAAATTGTAATTATTAACAAGAGATTTATAGGACAGTAGAGTCAACATGACAATTTTTTTAAGGGATGAGAAAAACTCGAATGTGATTAAATAGTGACGTGTAAGAGGCAGTAAAGAGAATGAAGATCCAGGTTCCCAAGGAGATGGGAAAAGTTGGAGAATCAGTGCACGGTGAAAAGGAATGACCGTGGAGAGGAGATATTATAGAAGCATTCAACAAATAATTGTATATTTGGTTATTTGGTTGAGAGAGGAAGGAGAAAGAGTAACTCCCAAATGCCTGGTGAGAGTAGTCATTTACTGAGATAAGCAAACCAAACTCAATAGATTTATTGGAGATTTGGTGAACTGGATACAGTGAGTTTGAGATGCTTTGTAGCCATCCAAGTGGAGCTGTCCAGCAGGAAGTTAGGTACTTGGGTCTAGAAATCATCAGAGATTGGGGCTGCAAATAGATTTGACAGTTATCAGAATATATGCATCAGCTGAAGCAGTGGAACGAGAAGAGAGGAGAGCCATAATCCAACTCCAGCAAACATCAACATTTAAGAATGGGCATAAGAAAAGGAGGCTGCTTGCAATGGGGACTGAGAAGGAACAATCAGAGAGGTAAGAGGAGAACTGAGAGGGAGTCTCGACAGAGAATTAATGAGAAGATAGTTTCAAAATTGGGAAATACTGCCAAGTGCTTTAAAGACGTCATAAAGAAAGAAAGTCTACCTGTTGGATTTGTTGACGTTTCTTGGTGATCTGGATGAGAGCATTTTAAGGAGGGTGGGGTAGAATGAAAGCTAGATTTCATAGATTAAGGGCTAGAGGGACATGAGGAAGCAGAGAAAGCACTGTAGCAAGTCTTGCACTCTTCTGGCAGAGGCTGGGGGTGCCCAATTTACTCCAGTCTGAAAGGACAACGATTTTGCAGAAGTGGAGAAGCGGACGGTGCTCTATTCTCCTCCATTATTTTTGGCATGGGACAAAACTTAGTTAGGATGCCTGTCAATCTTACCACCCCTTCCCTGTGATACAGTGATAAAAATCCCAGGACTCTGCTGGGCGCTGTGGCTCATGCCTGTACTCCTAGCACTCTGGGAGGCCAAGGCAGGAGGATTGCTTGAGCTCAAAAGTTTGAAGACAGCCTAAGCAAGAGAGAGTCCCCTGTCTCCATTAAAAATAGAAAACTTAGCCAGGTGATGTGCCAGTAGTCCCAGCTACTTGGGAGGCTGAAATAGGAGGATCACTTTTGCCCAGGAGTTTGAGGTTGCTGTGAGCTATGGAGATACCATGGTACTCCACCTGGAGTGACAGAGTAATATTCTGTCTAAAAAAAAGAAAAAGAAAAAAAATCTGGGATCCTTTTCTGGAAGGGCAGGGAAGGAGGGGCTATGGAATGTGGAGATACCAGCTACCAGCTACCCTGGCCAGGAGCCCAAAAGCTTTCAAAGCCCCCAGGGTGGTGTAATTGGCCTCTTGTACCTTCTCAAGGGTCCCAAAACAGGCAGCTAGGACTCTGTGTCATCACTCTAAACTTCCTGCCTCAGAAAGCCCTGCAAGGCTTGAATAGCCATCCTTGCCGGGTTGGACGATGGCAATGGCTTCTTAGCACAGATTCATAGATGCACACGGTCACAGATACACACCATGCAGCCTGGCCTCCTCAAGCGAAGCATGCCACAAGAGAGCTGTGGTTTTCCTCTAGAGCTGGGCAAGGGGATGATTTCTACATCAGTACCTCATTAGCTCTCATCAGGCATTTGGGCCTTTGCCAGGCTACCCACGAACCAGAAGCTGTGAGGGAAAGCAGAATGCAATAGAATACATGTGGGCTCTGCGGTCAGGGTGCCTGGGTTCAAAACCCAGTTTCATCACTTCCTATCTGCGTGACCTCAGGGAATTTGCTTGACTTCTCTATGCCTCCATTTCCTCACACTTAAAACCATATTAAAAACAGCAACTAACTCACATGATTAAGGTGAAAATGAAAAGAAATAGGAAAAAGGTGTCAGCACAGGATTCCATACAAAGTAAACACTCCTTACACATTAGCTGTCATCATTAGCTGTCATTGTCGATGCTGCCATTATGGCTCTGCAGCACAGCCCAGGCGTGGAGTAGGGCGCTGCTTTCTGCTCAGACTATTGGCCCCAGCTTAGCCTGCACATGCCTCACTTTCTCCCAAAGCTGAGTGGGCCCAACGAAAGGCAAGCTACTAAATCATGTCTTTCACCAAAGCATAGAAAACCTCTCAAATGTAAGAAACAAACTATAGCCAGGAAAATAAGGTATGTCAGTCATGTGTCAATTAACGTTTTATGAGTTATATTTTTTCTTTAAATCACCATTTAAAACATTTACTGTGACCTACTCCAGGATCTTTACTTCTTCCAGAAAATCTTATCCAATTATAATAAAATCAGAAGAAAACAGAATTCACTTAATAAAGGTCCAACATTAAATTTTGCTAGAATGATCTAACATTTATAGCCTCGAGATACATCATCTACCTTCATCCTCTTGACTAACGAGTTAAGTAATGCTCATACTTTTCCAAGATCATACAGTCTGTTAAGTGAGGAAGCTTTGAGAACTTGCAGTTTCCAAATCTCATCTCTTTCTAATCTATCCTGGATTGGAATATGTCATAATATTATTTTTCTTCAGTAATTCTCTCCACTAACATTTTTCATATCCTCAGGCTCTCAATCTCCAGAGGCCAGAAATTAAAATCCATTCACAAAACAAATATTAAGTTCACTATGTGCCAATGGCTCCGCTAGGAGTTGGCAGCCATGAAGACCATGTCTTCATGCTAAGTGGGAAGTTCACAGCCCATTCCACTGTGGGAGAGGAATAGCAGTAAATAATTATGAGTACAACGACAGAGTTCTGTGTGAGGTGCTCTTGTGGTACACAGCCTTGAAAAAGGAGTAACTGAGTGTACTTGGAGCTAAGGGGAGACTTTGCATCCCATGAGACCAAACAAATGCAAAGCCCTAGTCTAAAGTTTAGAGCAGAGCAAGTGCTTAATAAATTTGAGTCCCATGGGACTTGTGCCATGCCACCACCAACCCGATCTCTCCCACCAGAGGAAGATACAGCCAGGCAGCAAGACTCAGGGTAGGAAAGGAGGATTTTTCAGGAGAAAGCACAAGGGTGTGAGAGGGAATAGGCTGGCAGACCAGCACTCCTCCTTCACACTGCCTCCTCCCTCACCTGTGCCCAAGAGTGAAGGTCAATGAGCGGGTGGACTCAGGGAGGAGTGAGGCTTAGGAAAAGAGAATGTGTGCTTTACACAGCACTTACTAATTTAAAAAAAAGGTAAAAATTTGTTTTGTTTTTGTAGATCATGTATAAACACATCAAAAGAGTTGCATCTCGATACGCAATATGTTTTTTTAAAAAGAGTTGCATCAAGTCATTTTCTATCAAAATATTGATGCTATAGAAATCAAAATCTTGAATTTACCTAAGTGTTTTGTGGCCAAAATATCAAGAAGTAATAGCTACCCACATTGAAAAAATAAAAAGAAACCATAGATCCCAATCTTACTCCTAATACCAAAAAATGAAAACAAAAAACAGAGGGATTAACAATTTAAATATAAAAAATAAAACTAAAAAACAGGAAAAGAACAAAAAGATGGCACCATCATAAACTACCGTGTGTATATAAAACCGCTGTGAAGGGTGATCCAGAAATATTACTTTATTCTAGATAATCTCATGTGTAGAGAATAATATATAAAAAAGGTTACTCCTTGAAGTAATGTTTCTAATAGTAAAGTTTGGAAACCGCCTAACTGTCTATCAATAGGGAACTTCCTAACTAAACATTGGTACATCTAGATGATGGGATGTTATGTAGAAAATGAGGGGAATTTTAACTGGGAGTCAAGAACAAAGACAGGATCTGCCCTGAAAGTGGAAAACTAGTAAAAATTTATGAAAAGTTTATGAAACCCCAGTGTTCAGACTTTGGACAACAGGTAGTATAGGACTAAGCTCTGAGAAAAGGAAATAAATGAAGTGAATCCTATAATTGCCTAGTTCACTGCCTAGTGACAGTGTCTGACCTGTAGTACAGGAATGGGGGACCTAAATAGAGCTCAGTGGTCTTTCTGAGTTGAGGAAACAGATAAAAGTCTAGGGAGGCAAAGAAGATAGCATTTGTAGAGAAGAGAGCTATGCAGAAAGCTTTAAGTACTGATCTGTGCATGTATCACAAGAAACTCTGAAGCTGAGGCAAGAACAACCAGGAAGGACTAGGTCAAAATAATCCCTGACATTCACACAGGGCTAGGAATTATTCATATTCACATAAATCACAGTGGAAATGAATCAGCCAAAGTGGAAATACCTCTTGAAAGAGGAGGTATTGGGTAGAGTTCTAGAGGGTACCAGATTAGCAATGGGGATAAATTAGCCCTAAACAAAAGGTTACTTAAGACCTGGTATAACAATGTCAAAAATAAGCCTCAAAGGGATACAACGCATTCCAAGTAACTCAACCACATGCCTGAGCAAAATCTAGCACTACTTAAAGGAATACAGGCATACCTGATTCTATTGCATTTCACTTTATGGATATTGCCAGGGGTGGCATAGGTTTACAGATTGAAAGTTTATGGCAACCCTGTGTCTGGCAAGTCTATTGGTGCCAGTCTTCCAACAGCATGTGATCGTTTTGTGTCTTTGTGCCAGCATTTTTTTTTTCTTTTTTCTTTTTCTTTTTTTAGAGACACAGTTTCACTTTATCGCCCTCGGTAGAGTGCCATGGCGTCACACAGCTCACAGTAACCTCCAACTCCTGGGCTTAGGCGATTCTCTTGCCTCTGCCTCCCAAGTAACTAGGATGCCTGCCACAACACCAGGCCATTTTTTTTGTTGTTGCAGTTTGACTGGGGCCAGGTTTGAACCAGCTACCCTTGGTATATGGGGCTGGTGCCCTACCCACGGAGCCACAAGCGCCATCCTGTGCCAGCATTTTTATGTTTAGCATTATCAATGCTAACGTATTTTAAAATTAAGGTACATACTTTTTTTACACAATGCTATTGCACGCTAATAGACTATAGCATAGTGTAAATATAACTTTTATATGTACTGGGAAACCAAAGAGTTTGTCTGCCTTGCTTTAATGAGAGATTTGCTTTAGCACAGTGGTCTGCAATTGAACCTATGCCCTCTCTGAGGTATGCCCGTCCAACAAAATCTAGCAGAGAACAGTGTAAAATTCACATTGTCTGGAATCCAGTGAAAAATCACCATGCATCCAAAGGATTAGAAAAACATAGACTATTACCAGGGGGAAAAATCAGTTAATAGAAACCATCCTAGAAATGACAGAGATGATGGAATTAGCCATTATAAATATGCTCCATATGTTTAAGAAGGAAGAAGAAAACACAAACACAATAAGAAATGAAATGAAAGATATAAGAAGACCTCACCATGGAATATTACTCAGCCATCAAAAACAATGGAGACTTTGTAGCATTTGTACTAAACTGGATGGAGGTGGAACACATTATTCTTAGTGAAACATCACAGGAATGGATAAGCATGAATGTTATGTATTCAACTTTGTTTTGAGGACAATTAATGACAATGACATTGTCATTGTCTCCCATGCTTCCAGTGGGGCATGGGAGAAGGAGAGAGCAGACAGAGAGAGAAGGAGGGAGGGGGTAAGGGAAAGAAAACAAAACAAAAACAAAAAGGAAAGAAAATAGTGACTAATTCTCACATAAATTGAATTCAATTTTGACCAAAGTACATTACTTAAACATTAATTTTTAATTCAACTTGTCAATATGTTATTTAGGATATTACATCCTCATTTATAAGTGAAATATGTTTGTAAAAATAAACTATTTAACAGCATAAAAATAGGTAACAGTTTGGAAATACCTGGTTGCATAGTATTACTCTGTAGCTTTTTGGCTTAAAAGACTCATTTATTTAGCTCATGATTGTGCTAGTTACAATTTATGTCAACTCAGCTGAGTGGTCTTGGCTGGCATATGCATCCACAGTAAACTGGAAGGTCCACTGAGGACTGGCTGATCCAGGGAGATCTCCACTGGGGTGATTCACCTCTGCTCCATGTGGTCTCTCATCCTCCCTCAAAATAACGTAGATTTGTTCCCATGGAATGGCTGGATTCCAAGAGACAGGGCAGAACTAGGCAAGGATATTGAAAGTCTAGGCTTGAAATTCAGTGAAGTCATTTACACAACGTTGTTAGCTAAAGAAAGTTACAAGGCAAGCCCAGATTCAGAGGATGGGGAAACACATTTGACATCTTGATGACAGGAGCTGCAAAGTTTTATGATAAAATGTGTTCCTTTTTGAAGAAGTAAATATGTAGGTATCAATTCAATGCAGGTATTTTTCACTTACAAATATCATCACAGAAATTGTTTCAGAGTAAATCTTTACAATTCTAACTTTCCTATTGTTTCTGTCTGTGTTTGAGCAAGTTTTTTCTAGCACAAGGGATTGCCCTTATATCTTAGATTCATTGATATATTTGTTTCTTCAACAAATATTTATTGAACCAAAGCTACGTGCAAGGTACCATGTTATGTGCTGGGGATACTAACAGAATTTCTCTGTTCAGAAATCCAGTAGAGGAAGACAGCCAGAGAAGTAATTTCAACAAATTGTAGTTTCTTAGACTGTGCTCTGAAAGGGTACAAATAGAGATAAAAAAAATAGTTGACCCTGAGATAGAGATGACTTTTCCAAAGATACAATGGTGAAATTGAATCTTTGCCTGCAGAAAGGAGTTCACCTAGAGAGACAATTGTCAGCTCCTCCATAATATCAGCAAATACTTGGGTTCAAATATCACAAAGCATTCTGAGAGCAGGACATAGCTCAGGTTGTAGGTGAAACCCATGGTTGGCATGTAATGCCAGGTAATGAATGGCTCCAATGAATGGCTTCAATGGTAATGAATGAACAGTTCCCCTAGCGACATTGGATTTTTACCTTCTAGTTAATGAAGAAAAGCCACTGAATAACTTTGAGCAAGGAAGTTATGTGGTCAGTTTTTCATGTTACAAAAGTAATCCTTACAGTAGTAATAGAAAAGAATTAAAGAAGGATAAGAGTAAATTTGAAAGACCAGGTTTTAATAGGGACACACCCCAGTTGAGAATTTAGCTCAATTTTACAGGGTAAAGGGCAGAAGACTTACCAATTCCATGAAGGAATTTTTTTAATGACTGATTTTGAATACTGTAACTGGTCTCCATTTCTCCTGAGAATGCTACAAAAGGAAACTTAACTGTAACCAATGTCAAGGGCTTAAACACACCTTGGAACAAAGGTGTGAGCTACAGATCTTGCCTGAAAGAATTTGAAGTTCCCTTTCTAGAGAGGTTGTTCTTCCTAAAGATCCAGCCCAATGACCAGACAGTTGATAAGGCAATTGGCTATAATTCCTCTCTGCCTAGTATTTTTCTATTCTTCAAAAGGTTTATTATTGCCTTTGGAGGTTCATTAGATCTGGGACTGTGACCCACCCCATGTTAGAGCCAAAAGCTCAGCCACTGTCAGATGCTCATCAAGTCTCCCTATCCTCCACTTGGGGTTGGACTTTTTAGTGGGATACTAGAAAGGAGCTAAAAACAACAGCCAGGTTGTAAGAAAAAGATAGACAGTATCTGCATGGTCTGCACCTACTTACCCTTCAAGATTCATCTGAATCAAATTTTCCCTGAACCAGATTTGCACGTTTCTTGAATATTTCAAGTTGCCTCTTCTGGGTCTGGAACGTTTTCTCCACCCCTTTCATATGGTGAAGTTCTCCCCATCCCCTTCACCATTCTTCCTTCAAATGCTGTTGCTCAAGACAATCCTTCCCTGGCCCAGAACTATATGAAATATAGTTCCATTATATCCTTTCTTAGAACAGAATCCACTCCCTTTGTAATATTTACCTCCGTCTGTACAACTGTGTGATTATTTGATTGAGCTCTCTCTCTCTCATGGACCAGAAGCTTCATGAAGGCAGGGGTGCATCTGGATCTGCTCTCCCTGGCACTCCTGCTGCCTCACACACTGTTGACCTCACAGTAAGCACACATCAACTATGGACTGATTAATGAGTGAATGCATACATACAATTAATAAGTAATTAATTGGGCTGCTTTTTTAAGGAGGAAAGTTATTTTAACATGTCTAAATTATGCACATAAAATATTTTCAGCCTGGGAAACTGTTTCCAGAGGAAAGATGTGGTTTAAACAGACTTTTCCTTGTTTTTCCCCAATCTGCTCTGGGCTGACAGATAGCCCAGACTGGAGACAGGGTAGTTAAGTCTCAGCGATCACTTCAGACTCCAGCTTCTCCCTGAATCAGTGCCAGGTGTGGTGGTGGCTTTTGTGATGCACACAGCTTTCCTATGAGGTCATTACTGATGGAAACTATCAACGCCTCTGCCCCTTGGGGAAGGTAAGAAGTCAGCTCCATTCAAATGAGCATTCCTCAGGCTCCTGCTTGGGAATGCTCTCCTGTTCCTGTTGCAGATGTTTTGTTTTAGGGGACAGGATAAAGGATGACACCAAGGGGTGAAAGTCAGAAGAAAGCTAACACAGTTGCACTGGGAGAGGGACCCTGGAAGGATTTCCACGTGTCTTAATACCATCCTCTATTGCACCCTCTACATAATTGAGTAGACGGAGTAGGTGCTGATCCATTCAGAGTGGGTATAACCCAGGGCTCACTCAGAATAAAAACTGCTGGACAATGAAATGCTTCCTTTACCTACTAATGCCATACAAAAATCAGCATTGTATAGTTCTAGAGTCTACCACTGCTATTATTATTCAATACAGACCGAATACAAGCAGATGGATATGCAGACCAAAATTATCAGATAGCACAAAAATGCATAGGTGATAGGAGGAGAATTCATTATGAAAAATATGACTAAAGAACAAATTTCTTTGGTTATTTGCTTGATTTCCTCACTGGGACATTTATGATTGGCTAAGCCTGCTTAAATATGGGTTCTAATAAGCAATTATAAAGGAGACTTCTGACTTCATTCAACAAAAATTTACTGCATGCCCACTAAGTATTAGGAACCTCTGCATAGCCTCTACAATCATAGAGTACATTCTCTGATCATCGTAAGGATTTTACAACTAGGCACAGTTGTTTGTCAAATGATGAATGAGAGGGTGGCTAATTTGGAAAAAAAAGAATGGCAAAGAAGATGAGGTATCATTTGAAAATGCAAGAACAAATTATGTTTGGCAAAGAAATTCCAAGGATATGAGCATAATGGGAGTGTTTATGAGAAGGAAAAGAGTCATATTACTGCAAGTGATTTTCAAGAAGCTGAAAAAGAAACGCTGGCATTTTAGAGAATGTAGACTCTTAGAAACCTTTGGAGGAAGCCTTTGAAGTTTTAGTGAGTGGAGTTCTGGTTAGTGTTTCCATAGCAAGGCTGAGGGTAGGTTGCAATGACAGCACTGGGAGACAGACACCTCACCCACTCTTTAAACGCAACTGCTCAGGGCGGAGGCTAAAACCCAGGGAAGGTCAGGAGACACCCTTGGTGTGTCTGCTGGGCCAGAAGATGTGAAACTCAGCCAACCATAAGTAGAGTATTAAATCCTTTACAATTCAATTTTCAAACATAAAAGTGCCAGAATGTCCTACCCTGAGAAATACGGGGCAAACGTGAATGGGCAGGGAGGGAGAGAACGTGAGTGCACAAAGAAGAGAGAGCTGACTCCTGTTTAGGAGGAAAACTGCAGCCCAGTGACAGGCCTGCTGTGCAAAAGCCCATTTAGCAAGAACAGCCCAGACCTTCGTTTCAAATTTTATCAGAAGCCACTGGTCCTAAAGTATCCCTGGCGCCTACTGAATTTTCACCAGGGACCTAACAGAAAACATCTGTTCTCTAACTCAAAAGTAAATCAATTGATTGAATCAACGTTTGCTTGCTTTCTTCTAGTAGAAGCATGGCTATTTCTCTCTCTCTCTCTTTTTTTTTTCTCTCTTAACTCCTTTAACAACTTACTTGTGCATGTGAGCTAAAATCTGGGATAAAGGTAGGTCCCTTTCTCTGCCTACTTGGGGAGGAAATCTACTTCAGCTCAAGCTGAAATCACGGCAGAAATCCATGGATGTAAACCCTTTGGTCACATTTTATATGTAAAGCGGAAACTTACATAACCACTTAAAATGATCTCAGCCAGTAACTACGTGTGTATGTACTCAAAATTCTCACTGCCTTGGAAAAAACCCTGGATTATGAATATTAAACTTTTCCTTTTGAAGTTTGACCTTCATGTTTAAACTCATTTCATAGTTTTTGTAAAGGAGATTCCATAATCTAAGCAGATTAGGCCAGAGTTTAACCAAAAAATTTTAACTTAAAAATGGGATCTTTGTGATGAAACCTCTGGGATTATAATCCACATTGTTCTGTATGTTTTTCTGAGTCAAAAGGGGAACCCTCCGCTCTCCAAGTACCCACTAAACAACAGGACTTATACGAAGCAGGACCTCAGAAAACAAAGATAAAAACAGTGGCCAAGTCTACTGCATAGATAAAGTCATTCACAAAATTAACTCTTAGCTGGAACCTACCGTGTGCCAAGTACAGTTCTAGGCCCAGGGACACATGGATAAATGCCACCGTGTTTGTGATAAAGGGTCTCATGATCTAATATCCTAAGATATTACAATATCCTAAGACAAATGCTTTGCTGAGGGATGTATAAAGTGGCACAAGAAAACAGAGGCTGGAGGGAACAACTCTGCCTTTAGAAAAAGTGGAGGGGGACTCAGGAAAGATCCTGCAGAGGCAGGAAGACTCGACACTTGCATATTTCTATGAAATTAGCAAGTCATTTCCCTTCTCGGGCCCTCAGAGTCTTCGCTAACTAACTGAAAATTTGCAGTAAGCCATGTGTTTAAAAGACATTGGGAGAGGGGGTAACAGAGATACGAAGTTAGGGTTAGGGCTAGGGTGAGCAAGAGGGTTGAAAAGAAACAAGAGTAAGGCTGGAATCCTTAGTGTGGAGAGAAACGGAAAGGAAACGATTCCACGTGAATTTCTTCTCTTCCCTTTTCTGTCTTGGATGTATAGACAGCATCAGAATCATTGAATGGGAACATAAAATAATGTAAATCGTTAAATCCTCCTCTTGATTTTCAACAATCAATAGATCATCTAATAAACATGAGGTTTTAAAAGTGAGGGAGAAATGATCAAGGCTCATAAAGTTAACATATTCTGGCAGGAATGGGCAGGAAATACCAGGTCAGCAAGCAGACAAGAACACCAGAGGCGTCAGGAGATTTGGGGTGACTGACACCTAATTCATATGGTTGCTGTGGGAATTAGGTGACAGCTGTCTGTAAAGCACATAGCACACTACCTGGCACAGACAGCGCTCAGCAGGTAATTATATTTGTTGTTGTCATCTGCCACCATCCAAAAATATAGCTATGAGGAGGGAGGGGCCCAAGGGTCCTGTCCACCATCATCGTCATCTGTAAAGGCAAATGGATGATTGTCGAGTCAGGAAACAAAGATAGAAGAGGGCAAACGCAGCAACTCTGCTGGGCAACCTCACTTTTCCTAAACCCCACAGCAGATTCATACTCAGCTTCTCCGGAGGCTCCCAGGGCCAATCTTGACCTAGTAACCTCTCTTGATAGGTGTTATAATAAAAGAATAAAGTACAAAAACCACTTAGAAGTAAATGTGCCAAGAGAAGTTCCATAAGAGAGAAAAAGTATGAAGAATTAAAATGGGGAAAAACACATGAAATTGTACCAATGGCTACATGCTGGCCAACTGTTAGGAACACTGGTGCTAAAGGGAATAACATCAGTAGTGATGCCTGCCCAGAAATAATACGAAACACAATGCGGAGACATACTGGCTTAATTTGCTGAAGGATCTTGGAACTAAAATGAGAGAGAAAATAGTTGTTCCTTTCACTGGAATCCCCCCAAAGTAGTCTGTGGTAAGTGCACCCCTGTCCCTGGCAGCTCTCACAGGACCTCTGGTCATCTGCACCGGGTGCGGGCTGACACTTGATATGGCCACAGCTAAACACGGGCAGGCACGTGACATAAGGAAAGGGAAAAAAGGGATTGTGTTTTTCACATCACTGTCTGAAGTGGAAAAGCCAGACCAAGAATGAGATAAAGTGTTATAATCCGACAAAAAATACGGAAAACTCAAAGCTTGGGATGCCATCAAAGCCAAGCACAGTAGGAGAGAAACTTCAGATATATAATTCATACATGGAACTGGAAACGAGAAGAAAGCCAGTCTGGGCTTCTGAAAAACGGCCAGATCACAACATCTTGAGCCATTCAGAATGTTCCTAACGAAGCCTCATCCAAAAGCAACTTCTAAAACATATGTTCCAGTAAGTTGGTGATTTTCTCAGCTAGTGAATATTACGGAGTTGTCACGTACCCAGCATGCTGCTTAATTGCAGGAGAAGAGCGCCTGCCTTGCAGGAACTTCCAGTCAGGTGTGGGGGACAGAGACACATCCCTCAGCCTGGGTGGTTTGAGTGAGGAATACTTCTCGATGAAGTCACACGGTGAGGTCCACCTCTTCTGAAAGAAAAGCTGGAGCTCAGCAACTAAACAATGTAAAGGGCTCTACACACAGCTGAATGGCTCAAGAAAAACTTCCTGGGAGAGGCAAGTATGTTATCTCTAGAATGTTTAAAGTGTTGATATAATGGCCATCCTGAATCTCAAAGTATTGAAACCCTATAGAAAACTGCTCAGTAAATAAAGGGAAGCTTGTTAGAGGAAACTTAAACCCGTCAGCTTCCCTGGAAATTTTATTTGAGACTCTGTGGCTGGGTTGATAAGCTTATATAAATTATTTTTTTCTCACTGATTTTCAGATTCACTAAAAAAATGCTGAGCTAACTGCACTAAGAATAATATTTTGGAGAAACAATCTTTCCTACTAGAACATGTATACACATTGTCTAAACATGTGCAATTGTCAGAAACTCGGGGTGTTTCTTTTTTTTTAACCTCTTCTCTAAATTAGTTCTTGGATCTGGTTCTCTATTAAATTCATCTTCAAGGGAAAAAAAAAAAAGGAAAACCAGATGATCTTAAGAGAAAGACTTGATGAACAATGGAAATGAGATAGCAGCTGTTTCTCTAGAAAATAAAAATACACGAATGGATTTTTTTCTATTGTATTTCTACAAATTGAACAAAAAGTCCAGGGCTTGGGGGGTAAAGAGACGGTATCCCTAGAAGGACTGGTAAGGTGAAAGAGCAGCAAGAACCCATCAAGTGGGAAAGCGAACAGCTGAGAGTCAGTGGCCTACCTGGCGGGACAATGGGACATATTGTCGTGTTCAAAGATAATAGTAGGGGAAGACAAGTTGATGAAAGTCCAGATCCCAGCACTGGCAGAGAGTGTGGGAAAGGAGTAATAAATAAAGAGACATCGGGGCACTTCTAGGGAGAAAAGTTATTGTATTTGAAAACTCTACTCAAAAGGCCTTGAGAAGAAAGGAAAACAACTTTGGAAAATTACAGAAGTGTCTGACAGTTAAGATTTGAGAGTGGAAAAAAAATATTTTACAGCATTTAAGCTTCCTGAAACACAGGCACGTGTCACTTAAAGACAAGGATGCGTTCTGAGAAATGCAGCATCTGGCAATTTGTACCTACACAAACCTGGACGATATAGCCTTTCACTCCCAGGCTACAAACCCGTGAAGCATTTTACTGCACTGAATATCATATGCAGTTGTAGCACAATAGCAAGTATTGGTGTATCTAAACTCAGAGAAGGTATAGTAAAAATGCAATATTATCTTATGGGATTACCATTGTACATATGGTCCATCACTGACCGAAAAATCATTATGTAGTCCAAGGTTGTATCTATAAGTTCCATATATATTTCATCTGTGCTAAAGCTGAAAATATTACAGAACTTGTTCCTATCAATGAAATAATAGGGAAAAAGCCTTATGGTCCTTATGATGAAGTAAAAACGAGATTTTTTAATGAGGGTTATTTCTCCCCATAACCTCCCAACATATCATCAGAATTTATAGTCTTTTACTGACATTCTTGGAAAACGGTAGCATGCCATCAGCCAGGAAATTACATGTCTGGTTTGTTCTTTGGAATACAGAAATATAGATGCACATGTGTGCACGTGTGTGCATGCACGCACGCCCAACCTATTTGTGATGGGGATTTTAAGTGATGGGGAGATGAAAGATTCTAAACCAGATCTTTGCAGGTTCAGAGTCTGTGGAATAGCCTAGAGATTAGGAAGGAGGTAAGAAACTCCTTGAGGACATTTATTTATGATTAAAAGTTTCAGAATTTTAGAGTTTTCACAAGGCTTGCAAATAATTTACTGCATTTATTCCAAAATTATGCTACAAGGAAATTGTAGAGACTCAAGAATGTGTCTCAGCAATCTACAAAGAAGTAAATGCCATACAAACAAAAAATTCTCAAACTACCTAACATTTTCATCACCTATAAACACATAGAGAGAGAGATGTTCTTGTTGAAGATGTAATTTAATGTAGGAAGAAGTTGCGCAGCTAACTAAACAGAAAGTTATCAATTTAGTCCAACATTCTTATTTGACAGATCAAGAAACGGACTCAGAAAAATAAAATAACCTCCTGAAAGTTGCAGAGCTAGTTAAGTGTATAGTGAGGAGGCTGTCTTCGTTTGGGTTCTCCTGAAAGCAAATCCCAAGACAAAGACTCTCATTCAAGCAGTTTCTTTGAAAAGTCATGCTCAGAAATACAATGAGAAAATGGGGAAAGTGAGATTAAAAAAGGAAAAAAAATTTTTTTCCAATGTGTTGTGAATGAGAGGGTGATCACTGTGAGTAACTGGAGCTCATTCTTGCTGCTGGTCTTCTGAGAAACCATGTGGAGCAAGTCTCTGAATTATCCCGCCATGGAATTGGACACTGGGTTTCTAGCCATCATCTCCCATCCCTCACGAATTGAAGGTTGCCCTTGGAGGCATTAACTCCCCTGAACTATGAGCAGCTGAGCAAGCTCCTGAGGCTCCAGTGAAAGTTCTCAGGTGAGTAGCAAAGAACCACATAGGCTGGAGGGGAGAATCCACATGCAGGAGACCAATGTCTTGGCTGCACATGAGCTCAGGTGAGCCCAGGGCAATGAGACAGCACATCCGCAAAACCTCTACCACCTGGAACCCAGGCCGTCTTGCTCTCAAAGCTGATACAACACTAAAGGAATGTGTTTATCCCTCAGCAGGCTCTTCCAGTCTTCACCAAGCACCAGCTTCCTGATGAACTACTTTTCAGACACACAGAAACCAAAGCTACCCCCACTTTCTAGGACACAACAGAAAAAATACGATTTCACATACACTTTAGTTGCCAATAACTTTTACTCTGTTTCAACTTCAGTCTGTTGAATGCTTCTCCAAAAGAGAGGTCCAGGATTTCATCAAATAAAAGGGAATTTGATGACACAGGGATCCAGACAGCACTTTTCTTCCAAAGGGATATGGATCCTTGGCAGAGCCAGGGCAAAGGTGTTCTGAGAGATTGCTCAGGAGTAAACAGAGCTGTAAAGCCGGTGTGAGCTGGATCAGAGAAGGTAATAGAAAAGATTCTGGTAAACCCCATGAGCTGGATCAAAGAAGGTAATAGAGAAGACTCTGGTAAACCACAATTATTAGGGATGAAAAGTAAAGTAGAAGGAAGGATGGTTGGCTGAGAAGTCCCCAGATAATGAGAAGGATGTGAACAGCTGTCATTTCTTTTTCTCACTTTAAGATGCTGATTCTTTTACCAAGGTTGGTGCTGATGCCAAAATACAAGCAAACATTTTCCAGTCCCTGCCCCACTGAAAATTTCATATCTTTTCAGCAGAAATTTGGAATAATTTTCACAGTTTAAAAAATAATTATTGGAAATGTCTTATCTTTTCCCCAGTGAATGGTTTCAAATAATAATTTGAGTTTGATTAAGTGGGCATGATTTATTAATATCACTCTGCCAACACTTAAGTATTTTAAGGGAATGAGAAGATTTATAGTGCCCTCTTCTTCAGTAATCTAAATTATCTTGGGTTACAGGAGAGTTTTGCATTCTAATGAAATATATATTTCTGGTCCTGTCATCCCCATATATAAACATACACAAATGAATACCTAGATTTCCCAATGTTCCCTCCTACCCCAGAAGCTACAAGGAGAAGGAATATTTACTCTATGCTAAGCAATTTACTATGAATTCTACTCATCTCCTAAATCCAAAGAATTTATTGATGTTACTTCCAACTCATGTTCATGGAACACATTTGTCAACAGCTTAAATATTGAAAGGCACATGCTAGATGCTGTAATAGACACAAAATGGAACAAGGAAGTTCTTGAGGAAATTACTGCCACGTAAAAATAAAATGACTTTTAATATAGGATATAGTATGTTTCACCACCGAAGTTACTATAAGTAAATGGTACAAGAGTTCAAATAAAAAATTGTTATGATAGGAAATGAGACCCCAATCCTATGGTGAAGAAAATAATAAAGCCTAAAAATTAAATCACATAAAGCCTTGGAAAATTTGCAACTGCCTTCAACATTCAGTTGTGAATTACTCAAGTTGATTCTCTGGAGGACTTCCTTAGCCCATGCACTCTTTGCTTTCCTGTTTATCCCTATAGTTCTCTATCTTATTTGTCTCTAAACTTAAAAATATGTTAAGACTTGGAGAATGGACTTAAGATTCATTTCAGGTTCACAAACGTCTCCTATCTTCCTTGGTAAAAGAAATGGGGAGCACTTATCTAAGTTCAGTGTATTTTAAAAACACACTTTGCCCTGATGGATGGGAGTCAGGTGTAGAGACAAAACAAAATTTTCTGCCTAGAGAACTATTTATTTTTGCATTCTTCTCTCACGAAATTTTTTCCTAAAGAAATGCTCCAATATTCAAGTAAAAAAAAATTACAAAATGTCATTAAATTAAACAGGCTGTTCCTTAAACTTCCTAATACAAAACAGCTGAAGACAACAGGCATTTGAAAATGCTTATCATAAGGAGAAGGGAAATAAAACATAATAATTAACATGGGTCAGAGAGTATACTAAGCACTTTTCATGCATCACTTTTTTCAATTTTTATGAAAACCTTGTGGAATAGTTACTCTTATAATTACTGTTGTACAAAAGATAAAACCGAGGCTTAGAAAAATTGTCACTGGTGCGTGTTACAGGAAGCAGGCATTTGAACCCAAATCAGTCTGGTCTTAACCTTACAAATTTAACTACTGCTAACAGTTTCAGAATTAATGTTTTCTGGTTAGTAAACTAGAAATGGGATTTGTGAGGATAGATACGGTAGGAGCCAAGGGGAAATGCTTTCTGAAAGTTTGCTGAAAAATCAACTTCCCCACAGCAGATTAATGGTGGGAAAGCACACAAATGTATTTCACTTGTACACAGAAGCCTTCAGAATGAAGACTCAAATACAGTAGAACCTCCATAGCTGACCATCTCCCTATATTGACCACCTCCTTTAGGTTGACCCAATTTTCATAGACTGCACATGCCCCACATATATGAGTCAGTACAGCAGGCCTAGTTCCTTATGTTGACCACCTCTATATGTTGACCAGTAGGTTACAGCCCCTCAGGTGGTAAACTTGCAGAGGTTCTACTGTATTTTGAGCTGCTTTATGAAGAGATGTCTGACTTAAGGTAGAATGTTAATATTAAAAGGATACTAAATGAGAAGAGTTATTGATTACCAAAAAATATAGTAAGTTCTTCAATGAAAGAGTCTCGAAGCAGAAAGCTGTACCCTTAACACTTATGCTTGTCTAATTAATGCTCTGATAGGTGTGTGGGTGGGTGTGTGCAGGTGCACTTTCTTATTTCAAGCAAGCGTGATATTCAAAACATGTAGTAACTGGTATAGTACAGACACAAGCCAAGTAAAAAGAGCCCCCTGCTCTCATGGGTTGTGGAAGCGCTTGCTTTGTTAGGGGTTACCAATTCGATGGTTCATTGGAAGGGAGAGGAGGAGGTGGGGCAGAGCTTGTGGAAGCTGCATGAGCTGGTTGAGTTGGATTAGCTGGGTCAGCAAGGAACTATTTATAATTGTTTAAATACTTGCACTACAAATATGGTCACTAGATATTATCAGCCTAGGCTATTTTAAAATAAAGCGTTATAAAAATGTATGTGTGTGTGTGCATATATATGTGTGTATATACACACACACACACACACTATATGTACACACATACACCCTAGAAAAGAACATATTTAAATCTATTTAATATTAAAAAGTTTGATACAGCAGGTACCAAAAATTAATGGCATTATTATGATGGTATTATTTTAACTTCTCCATTTTTGCACATTTTTCTGCCTGCCACCTGCTTACCCACTCCACCCCCTCCCAAAGTAAAAACTGTCATTTCTATAACAGCCCCCTCAGATATTTATCAACGAATAACTATTAAATAAACAGGTATGAACAACTAATGCTACAAGGCTATTTATTGGGAGAGTTGTCTAATACCACCAGAAACTGAAGAGGGAAATTTGGACTCAAGGGCTCCATGACCATTTGGCTTAAACAGCAAATCCCAGAAACAGGTGAATATATTTTCTTCTACTTATTTTTGCTACTGATTCTCTAGATTCCATCTATCTAATGCTTCATCTCTGTCCTGCAACACTTTAAAGAACACTGAGTCTATTTTCTTCTCCCTCTACCCCACCTGCTAACCATTCATATCTCACAAAAGCACAGATTTCTTATCATTTGCCCAAGTGCTATAGTCTTGGGGGAAAGAATATATGTAACAAAAGTTCAAGACTATCTACTGGCATATCCACTTACCAATCACCAGCCACGTATGTCCCTGAGTGCAGATGGAGCCTACAGAGAAGGATGCTTAGTTTCCATACGGGTAATGCTCGGGTAATGTTTACAGAAAGACATTGACCCTTTCCCCCTCAGTTTGCTCTTTTATTATTCAGCGGTCAGAATAAATAGCACATGTATTTTCTCATCTTTTCCCTCACTTCTTCATGCCTAGGGGATTTGAGTTTTTCTAGTAGCATTATAGGCACCTGTTGATAATTTTAAGGAGTTTTTTATTATTGACACATAGCAAAATAATGAACAGAGAAGAATCAAATGTATGGCAGTCATGTGAGTTTCCTGCTAAGAGTCGTATTGTCAGTTGTGAGAATCAACGACAGTTGTCAAGTTTGTTTGCTTTTTCACAGATACGGAAACACTGATGATTCGCAGCTGTGTTTATCACAATTGCTGGTCTACATTAGCATTCCCACAGAACTTCCATAAACGACTTAACAGCTTGTATTATTATAGACCTATTATAAATCACAAGAACAAAGCACATCCCCATGCTCACCTATACAATCTCTCTCTCTCTCACACACACACACACACACATTTGGGTGCAGAGGGGCAGAACTGTAAATTCAACTGAAACGGTTTTTGGCTATAGGTCAAAGGAGGTCTTAGGAAGCCAACCCTAACAAAATATAGTCAGATAGATTTCATCCTCCTCCAAAATACCGAAATAACATCCCCTTTACTCAATCCTACACGGTGCTTCTCTGGTACCTTATCACGACCCCGTTATAACACTAAAGGGAGGAAGCAGTAGGGAAAAACAATAAGGTGATGAAAACTATCTAATGGCTGTGGACAATTAAAAATATTTGGAGTCTTTGCAGTGGGTTAGGGCAGTCATTGCAGGGTTAATAGGGCATGAATTTTCTGGATGTAAGAATCATATCCACTATAAGAGTCGCCCATTTCTGTGGTTTATAAAGTGAGGCTACACCAAACACTGCCACATAACCGCCTCAATCTGCTGTCAGCATGCAGCGCAAATGCTGCCTTTGGAGTCCCTAAAATGTCTAGAGACCAGAAGGACATGTACACTGACAGCCACCAAACAGCTTTCAGTTTGGTTTTTGGAATTCACCAGCCATCTATGGACACAACAAGTTACTGACAGATTGTCAAAGTAACAAAAACAGGCAGTTTTTGTTAGACAGTAATCATTTCAAGGAGGCCAGGACAGTTGTCTGCTGGGAAGATAGATGAGTGGTCACAAGCCTTAGCACCAGACATTAACCTGGCTTCCCTGCTGCTCCGAGTGCACAACACTGATGCCATCACTGGTCTTTCACTCCCCTTCTCCCCACACAGCCTTATGGCAGTGATTTCTAAACAAGACCTTCCTCCCTCTCTGCCACGTTCTTCTGTGATGGGTTACCTTACCTGCTGTGTCTACCTCATGACCAGTTATTAGGAACTGTTGCACACCTATAACCATTTCTCCTGCTGCTGAGGAGCTAGTCTACCAGCCATGTGGAATAGATACTTTGTTCTCTTTGATGCAATCCTCTAGAAGAGAAATTGTATTGAAAAGAGTTCACCAGGGGTGTAATCTTGCAAACAACACGGTGCATACGCATCAGGAGGTGTTTGCCTTCCCTAATAAGGGTTCACTGGTCAAAGCCTGGATAGTCCAAACTGAAGGAGCTCCTCTGCAAAAAAGACAAATTGCTTTCTAATAGTTATCTCTCTTTCCCAGTTACCTGTCTCTCAATAGCTACTCAATAGGTAGCCCCAAAATGACTGAAGTAAGTAAACCTTAAAGAGGAGCTAATTTCAAAAACAGGTCACCAATGAAGCGTGTATGTGGGCTTATGTGTTAATGAATGTTTGTCTGGTCAGCCCCAGGACAGGGGCAGTAAGGATGGGTGTGGAAGGAGCAGTGTGATTTACTGCATTAAACACACAGCTTTCCAAACTTGGCCATGGACAATTTAGTCCCAACCACTATGTGAAGTGTGGATGATGAAAACAGGAAACCTGGGACTTACAGTGGAACCAATCTTTATAAAATAGCCATAGCCTTAGGAAACCATAAAAAGCAAAGCCACTTCACCATGTTTTTTTTTTCCATACTAGCATCTTCTGCATAAAAGGAAAGAGTGAATGGTGAAAGGGAGACACAGCGTATCAGAGCCATCTAGGCCAAATATTAAAAGAAGCTTTTAGTTTAAATACTTGCGTGTTCCCTACAAAGCTTCACTTAGAATCCTTACAATCCTCATTCTCCCTGCCACCTAACTAAAAAAAAAAATCATTTGGCTGTTATGCCATTTTTTTGCACGTATTTTATAAAAATTGTATTTTGATGATTAAAAGATTTTTTGATATTTCTTGCACTGAATAATATCATAACAGATATCATAGCCAATATCTTCAATGAAAGTGGAAAATCACCTTGGCCAGAAAAACTAGTCATTTGTAAAAATGGTATATACTTTGACATTTGTTTTAGTGTTAGTGTCAGGATTTTTCCAAGAGAGTTCTTTTCTGAAAGATTTCTTATTTGAGTCTTAACAATAAAAAAAGATTGTATACGATGCAAGCACAGCAAAGACAAGGATGTCTGGCTCTATCACTGTGCATGGTACAAACCTCATGTCATAAATTTGAAGATAAGACATAATAATCACCCCAAATAAGAGAAAATCTAACAGCATATTGTTTCTTTTCAGGCCTCAAAATAACCCTTTCACTGCTAACTTAAACAAGGACTATGTTATTCCCAGTCACTAATTAAAACCAATCAGCAGAAACAGTACAGTGGTTTTACCCATTTGTTATGAACTCACTTAAAATTCAATTACTCAGAAATAGGGAAATACTGTGGTGAAGACCACAGGGTCTCAGCGTGACCTTTTCACCTCACCTGATTTTAATTGTGATATTATTAGGTCTAACTGGGCAAGGACACATTAATTGAATGTGAGTTATCCCAAGACTCAGTCAACTCAAGTACTGAATATTTAATTTCTCTGGTATTAGTTTCTGGTTTTTTTTTTTTTTCCTTTTTTGGATCTATCATGTAAAGTAGATTAAGAAATATTTGATTACAAACACTGGTGATGTACCCCAAGTGAGGGATTAGGACAATTCAAATCACAAACTTTTTCTTTGGTTACAATGTGGAAGAGATGGAGGGAGCAATATCTGACACATCCAAGGTCATCAAGGGGCTTGTCACCTCCAGTGTTTGCTTTTGCTATTTGTCAGTTTGTTTTGTCCCTTAGATATCTGACAAGGGCAAGACTTTCCATGACCAGGTTGACCCAGAAGGTGGACTGAATTTTTCAGAGCTTTGTTGTAGTCCATTCCCAAAGAGTTCCCAAACAACTACCTTACAGAAACTAAAAATGTAAATTACACATTACCTGAATGATACATGCTTAATTTTTTCTTACTCTCTAAAAGCGATCTGTCAGGAATTTAGGCAAAATTGTGTTGGGATGCTGCTCATTGTACCTCCCCACAGGCAGTTATGCCACATGGCCTTCCTGCGTCAACAAGAGGAATGACCTGAAGACTGCAAGGTCCAATACTGGCTTCCTGCAGCCTGACCTTCACATGGGCAGCAAGGTAGTGGAAATGAGGACAGTAGCAATTCAACGGGCAGATAATTTTTTCAGGCGTCTGTTCTGCATATGTCTTAGACCTTGTAGTTTTGTACAAATAGTAATACCCAGAGAAAGAAAGGGTCTCAAATGAGTCAATGCAAAAATGAGTCTTAGTGTGATAGATAATAGATAATTGCCTGTCTCACCATGTTTTACAAATCAGTTCACTTATTACCAACACTTTGGGCATGCAGTTTGAAGGTTTCTAGTTGCTAACTTGTATAGACCACGACGTGACTCTAATCTCATGCCTCATCAAGTTTAAGGAGATAAATGAGAAGACTGCTGTTTAAGGCTTCTATTTATTAACAAGTTCACTACAATTACTCATGCTCTTTGCAGTAATATCTGGACTTTTATTTCTTTTGCTGTCACAATAAATAAGGTTTTCAGTAGTTCAACAAACCCTTATCCTACCCTCTTGACTCTGCTAAGAAAAAGATATGCCCTCCTCACAGAAAAAAAGAAAAATGCACTACAAATGAAACTCAAAATTGGCTACTTACTCAAGTGCTAGAATATGTGATTTCACAACTTTCATCATGAACTTGATTGTCTTACATAAAAAGATGAAATGCATTAATCAAAGAGCAAAGATACAGGAAAGGAAAGCTGTGCTCCAGTGAGTATAAAAAATGATGAGAAAATGCTGACTATGAAGAGACACCTCATACTGCAGAAGATCTTTCGGAGGAGATATGAAAGAGCATATTTTCAGATCAATTCCTAATTCCAGAGGCTTTTCAGAAAAGGACACAGGGAAGTAGGAGTAGCCATTGTGGTCCAAAACCCTATTCCTGTATCTTCTCAAGTAAACTGTATAAATTCAGAAGAACACAAAAAACTTAGACTATTTATGCATGTTTGTAGAGTGACAGGATTTGAAACAAGAGAAAATAAACTTAATGAGACAGTCGACAACGACTTCTGGATAAAGGTAGGTTTTGAGCCAGATTGTGAAGGCTCCCAAGGGTATCAGTTGGCAGTGAGTGGGGGGGAGGAAAACAGACTCAGAGGTACCTCCCACAGTTGCCTGGGCTCCTCCCTCTTCCCATCCATGGCTCCGTATTGAGATTGTTTAAAATCTGGCCACCTGGCCCAGCATGGTGGCTTCCCCCACACCCTTTTCTATCAAAAAAAAAAAAATTAGTGGGGCATGGTGACAGGTGCCTGTACTCCCAGCTATTTGGGATGCTGAGGCAACATGATCACTTGAGCCTAAGCATTTGAGGTTTCTGTGAGCTATGATGCCATGGCACTCTACCCAGGTAACAGAGTGAGACTCTGTCTCACAAAAAAAAAAATAAAATCTGGCCACCTGCAAACAATAAAATCCATGAGTGCAGACACAATGAGTAAGTTATTGAATCTGATAGCCCTAGAAAAATACCTCAGCAAGTGTTTACTGACCAAATGAGAACACCAAGCCATAAGCGCCCTCCACACGCTGAACATGTGAGGTTATTTTATGGTTGGCTATCTGCCCTCCTTGCTATTTAATGGTAACCTCTTCTCCTACCATCACCAAACCAGCCCTGACCCTGAGTCTCTAACCCTGAGTGATTTGGCTCCTAGACCTGAGGCTGAAACCATCTCACCTACTGATCACTAACCATGTCTATCTACTACACTATTTAGTTCAGCACATAAAATATTTCATTCATCATTTATTACTTACCCAAGCCACCAAACTATCTCCTTTTTCCAAAATAATCCTTACTTTTCCATTTTATTACAGTTTATTAAATAAATATTTGGTGATAATAATGATGATGATGACAGTCATGGACTTCTCTGAGCACTTTCTGTATTATAATTTGTTTAACCCTCTTAACAGTGCTACAAAACAAGCAGTGTTATTCTCCTCCTTAAGATGAGAAAAGTGGAATTGTTTCCAGTCATATTTCTAGGAAGAAGTAGGCACCACTTAATTTCAACCTAAGTATCATGGTCCCAAAGTTCATGTCTTCCATGTTATGTCTACCTTTCTCCAGAGCACCTCAATGCCTATCTACTACATCTGAGGTCATCTATCTTCAATATTTATTTGCTTTTGCCATTTTTCAGCTTTTTTTTTTCTTTCTATATATCCATCTAGGACAAGACTTTTTTTTTTTTTTTTTTTTTTTTTTTTTACTGAAGGTAAAGTTTATTTTGGCAACTAAGTTATTTCTGCTATACTTTATTTTTATTAAATATAGAAATTGGAGAGTGGAAAAATGGTTCAAAGATAAAATTGGGTGTGGC
>CAUYRH010055446.1:0-40130 GCA_963574655.1 Perodicticus potto | reverse complement strand
CTGCAACCAAAAAATGGCCGGGCGTTGTGGCAGGCGCCTGTAGTCCCAGCTACTTGGGAGGCGGAGGCAGGAGACTCGCTTGAGCCCAGGAATTGGAGGTTGCTGTGAGCTGTGATGCCACAGCACTCTATCCAGGGTGACATCTTAAGGCTCTGTCTCAAAAAAATAAAAAATAAATAAAGGCCATGAAGGCTATGTTAAATAGTTTAATGAAAATATTTTAGATTGTATATAAAGTCAGCACATTGTGCCCCATGATTGCACCAATGTACACAATTATGATTTAATAAAAATTAAAAAAAAAAAACAAATATGAAGTGACCATCCTTATCTTTCCTTACTTTTACTGGTTTAAAGCCTATTGTATCTGTGAATAAAATTGCAACACCTGCTTTTTTCCAATTTTCATTTTCCTGAATTATAGATGACCATCCCTTCACCCTGAGTCTATATTTGTCTTTTAAGGTAAGATGAGATTCTTGAATGAGAGAGATATCTGGCCTGAGTTTTTGTGTCTAGTCAGCCAGTCTGTGCCTCTTTAGAGGATAATTTAAGCCATTCACAGTAATTGAGAATATTGATAAGCCTAGTAGTATTTTGGGTATTGAGTTTTTGAAAAGTCCAATAGATATTTTTAATCCTTTCACCACTGTGTAAGTTGGAATTTGATCAAAAGTTTCTGAGCGAGTTTACTTTGGTGGTAGAGGATTGTGCTGGTTATTATGGAGGATAGGTCTGAGAATATCCTGGAGAGCTGGTTTAGTTATGGCAAATTTCTTTAACATGTGAATGTCATCAAATTATGTAATTTCTCCATCGTAAATGAAACTCAGTTTAGCTGGATGCAGGATCCTGGGTTGCAAGTTATTTTGTTTTAGGAGGTTAAAGGTCGATGACCATCCTCTCTCCTAACTTGAAAAGTTTCAGCAGAGAGATCAGCAGTCCTTCTAATATTCTTCCCCTTGTAGGTTATGGTTTTCTTACGTCTGGCTGCTTGCAGAATTTTCTCCTTCATATTAACTTTGGTGAAGTTAATTATAATGTGTCTGGGAGATGCTTTACTTGAGTTGAGTCATGCTGGGGTTCTGAAACTGTCTGCTATGTTAATTTCAGAATCTCTTACAATGTTTGGGAAGTTCTCCACGATTATCTCTTGGAGTAGAACATCTGGGCCTTTGGAAGCAACCTCGTCACCTTCAGACAAATATTAGTTTCCTTTGAATTATCCCAGAGCTCTCTGAGAGAATGATCCATTTTTGCTCTCCACTTTTCCTCCTCTTTGAGCATTTGGGAGTGTTCAAAAGCTTTTTTCTTCAATGTCATAAATCCTTTCTTCTGCCTCCTCCATTCTGTTACTGAGGGATTGTATTTCTCAGGTCTTTGAGGGCTGCTAGTTCTTGCCTCAATGTGTCAAAATCTTTGGTAATTTTGTCTTTGAATTCATTGAATTCTTGAGACAACTTTTGAAGTGCTCCTTGAATTTATAATTCCAACTTTACCTCCATACTATTAATCTTATTTGCAATCCAAATTCTGAATTCAATTTCTGACATCTCAGCCATTTGTTTATGAATGGGATCTTCAGTTGTGTCCACCATATCATTCCTAGGGGGAGTTGATCTACTTTGATTACTCATGTTGCTGGAGTTTTTCTGCTGATTCCACCCCATGATTATTTTTCACCATTTGGCTAGATGAACAGATAAGATGAAATTGGATTGGGGGCTCCTGGAGTAGTGATTAACCAGCCCTTTGCCTAAGAGCTGGGACTGGTGACTACAGGTTTTCCCCTACAGCTTTGCAAAGTTCCCATACAGTACTATGGCCTGAGACACTGGGGACCTGCTTGGTGTGGTGGGGCTAAGTGGCTCTGTCTTATTTTCAGCTGGTCTCTGTCCAATCCTAGTGAATCAGTAACTCAGACACCCTGTTTCCCATGGGCAACAACTGGAAAAGGAAAATCAAACCTTCCCACAACAACACAATCAGGGTATCCCCTTGGATGGTCCTCGGGCGATTGGCCCAGGTCAAGAGTTCCAAATCAATTGTCCCAGGCAGCACCCAGTCTCAAGTGGGAGAGTTCAAAAGGTCTCCAACAACAGATAAGCAGGGGTCTGCTGGCAGCTTGAATATGACTCACTCTGGTGCTCCATGGAGTCATAAGGGCCCACCCAGCAAATGAATTATTCCAGAACATTGATGTCTCCTTCCCCACCTTGCATCTCTGTCACGCCCAGTCACTGGTAACCCCACAGGGCTGTGACCCAGTTCCCTCCAATGAACAGATGCACCAGGGGTTTGTGCTTGCCTGAGTCACTGGGAGATCTATGTCTCCTCAGCCAGGCCAGTGCACTCTGCCACAAGCCAGCAGGGGGAGCTGTAACCTAACTACCTCAGGTGCTTAATGAAAGGTGGGGAGTTTCGCTCAGTTCCAGCCCCGCCCCTGATTGATGTTGCTGCCACTTATATTCTCTCAGAATTTGTGTTTCTCTCCCAGCTATATTCCCCTATAGGCCAGGTGCTGTTTGAGTTCACAGAAACTGCGACTCAGCCCCACCCTGTGCCATTGCCTCTATGCCAATTCTCATAGAGCTAGAGTCGCTGTCTCCACTGCACTCTGTGTTGGGGTGGGCACAATTAGAGCTCACAAATGGCTCTCAGTTCCTGCCCTTCCTGGGCTAATGCTGCTGCCATGCCTGCTTTTTTCCAGCTATGCTCCCCTGGGAGCCAGTTGAATCTTGGATTCACAAAAGCAGCAATTCTGACTCAGCCCCACCCTGGGAGTATGCAGCCTCTGTGTGTGCGGGTTCTATTCTCCATCCCCGCTGCACCCCACTTGGGCAGGTACCTTCTCGGGCATACCCTTTGCTCACAGGGCCTGCATTTCTGTCCCAGATCTGTTCTGCCCATGGCCACCTCCTGAGTGGAGGCCCAGCTCCCTCTGCTTGCTAAGAGAGGCATAAGGGTTTCTCCTAAACATCACCAGGGGTGTGAGCCCTATTGTTTCTGCCATTGCCACTGCTGCTTTGTGCTGTGGGGCACTGTCTCTCCCTCTCCTGTATGGCTCCCTGGCTCCACAGTCCCTGCTTTACACCCATGCCATCAATTCAGCACAGACTTATAACAGCCCATGCCCTTTCCACACCTCTCAAGAAAATGCCCAAGAATCTGGACTCCATGGGGGACAGGCTTCCAGACCATGGGGTGAGAGTGGAGGGGAGTGCTGGCAGTTCAGAATTGTGGGTAGAGTATATGTTCAGTTTTATGCCTGATGGGCAAGTGTCATGGCACACTAGTGGGTCTTCTCTGGAGAAGGAGTTCTGATTTTTAGAGGGTCTCTTCCATGGAATAGGTCATGGTGGACAGGGGGGCTGCCATTGTGGGATGGTTGTAAGGTCTTAGCAGGGTCCTAAAACATGGTCATCTTAATTCCACCTGCCAGGATCAGAATTTCATTCTTGGGACAGGCTGAGGGACTCCCACAATCTGCCATAACTGGAGTCTTTTGAAAAACCAAAACAGAGGAACTCCCCCAAGAGATCATGAGGCAGTACTACAGAAGAATACACCTATAAAGAATTAATGAATTTAACAGGAAGGAATTTAAAATATGGATGGTAAAGACAATAAAAGGAATGGATGAGAAAATGGAAATACAGAACAAAAGTGGGATGAGAGATATACAGAATATAGAAAGGATATGGTGGAGCTTAAGGAAATGAAGGAGACAATCAGGGAATGTAAAGATGCAGTAGAAAGTATCAAAAATAGGTTAAACCATAGAGAAGAAAGAACCTCAGAGCAAGTGGATAAAGTTTTTGAGGTAACCCAGGTAGTTAAAGAGGTGAAAAAAGAAGAGAGAGAAAGCAGAACAAGCGCTTAGAGAACTATGAGATTTCATGAATCTTTCAAACATTTGAATAATAAGGATTCCTGAAGTGGAAGAAGATTGTACCAAAGGAAAGGAAGCCCTACTGGAGACTATCATAAATGAAAACTTTCCAAGTTTTATTTGGAAAGACCCCAACACACTTCTTTCAGATGTATATCAATCCCTGAGTCATCTGAACTCAAACAGAGCTTCTCCAAGACACATGTAATGAACCTGTCCAAAGTCAAGATGAAAGGAAAAATTCTGCAAGCATGCAGAATTAACCACCAACTGACATATAGAGGCAGAGCCATTAGGATGACAGCAGACTTTTCAAATGAAACTTTCCAAGCTAGAAAAGCATAGTCATGCACCTTCAACATTCTCAAACAAAACAGTTTTCAGCCCAGAATTCTGTATCCTGCTAAACTAAGCTTCAAAATTGATGGAGAAATCAGATCTTTTGCAGATATACAAGCACTGAGGAAATTTGCCACAATAATACCATCTCTATAGGAAACATTTGACCTATTCTCAACACTGACCAGAACAATGGACCACCAGCAAAGTAAACACCCAGAAGCTAAAGGTCAAAACTTAGCTTACACAATGGCACAAAGGATAAAACTACACAACAGACTTTCACAAAATAAGATAACTAGAACTCCACTACATTTATCAACTCTCTCAATAAATGTCAGTGTAGGGGCACAGTTCCCTGTACCCCAGGATGATGACTCAGTCTCATATGTGCTCCTTGAGGTATGAGACCCTGTGAAGGGAAAGTTCCACTCTCGGGCTAGAAGTGAGACTAAGGGGTTAATTCTCCTTGCTTACTGAAACGTCCTTGCTTATCTAAGTGAGCCTTGAGAAAGGAATGCAACAGAGGGTCTCACCAAGTCGAAGCTGGGTGTTGAGCACCTGCCTAGGGCAGTGGGCTGTTGTACTCTGTTCCCTAATTTCAAGTTACATAATAAGTTTCCTTTAAACTTTGAGGGAAATGGGCAAGCAAAACAGACAGCCTAACATCCTTGAGATTTATCTTTAAGTTAAATGCTCCAGACTTAGAAATGATGTGTGCGTGCTTTGTAGCTTTGTAACATTTATGCTGAAGAGAAGTTTTTATGGCAGTCTCAACTAATACATTTGTTCTTTATTCTTGATTCATTTTATCTGATGCATTTGGATATATAATAAACTGAATAAAGATGAGTTGTTGCTGAGTGCCTACGCATGCCTCAGACTTCCCTTTTTCATCAATCATTTTGCTTTCAGTGCTGCCTCTGTGTCAATAACTAAGGGATCCAGTGGACAGCAACATGTCAGCATACTGAATTCACCACTGAAAAGGCACAGGCCTGATTGGATAAAAAACAAAAGCCATCCATATGGTCTCTCCAGGAGACACACCTAGCCTTGAAGGACAAATCAAGACTCAAGGTTCAGGGATGGAAAACAGTATTTCAAGCAAATGGAAATCAGAAGAAAGGAGGGATTGCAACCTTATTTTCAGAAACAAACAAATTTAAAGCAACTAAAGTTAAGAAAGACAAATATGGACACTTTATACTGGACAAAGGAACAATATAAAAAGAAGATATTTCAATTTTAAATATTTATGCATCCAACTTAGTTGCTTCCAGATTTATGAAATTGACCTTGATGAGTCTGAGCAATATAGTATCCCACAACACCATGATACCTGGGGACTTTAACACCCCTCTGACAGAACTGGGAAGATCTTCTAAACAGAAACTAAACGGGGTTGGGGATCATAGGGTGTGACACACTTCTTGGGGATGGGACACAATTATAAGGGGACTTTACCTAACAAATGAAATCAGTGTAATCTAGTTCTTTGCACCCTCAATGAAACCCCAACAATAAAAAAAAAATAAATAAACAAAGATACAAATGACTTCAATGTGACCCTAGAACACATGGAATTACTAGACAGACACAGAACACACTATCCCAAAGCTAAAGAATATACATTTTTCTCATCAGTCCATGGTACATACTCCAAAATACACCACATCCTGGGATACAAATAAAACCTCACCAAAACTAAAAGTATAGAAATTATACCTTGTATCTTCTCAGACCACAACACAATAAAGGTAGAATTCAATTTCAACAAAAACATTCATCCCCGAACAACGACTTGGAAATTAAACAACCTTATGCTGAACAATAGTTGGGTTCAGGAATAAATAAAAGAGGAAATCATTAAATTCCTCAAATATAACAACAATGAAGACACAAGTACCTATAGGATACAGTAAAATCAGGCTTAAGAGGGAAATTTATTGCATCAGATGCCTACATTAAAAAAAAGAGAGAGAGAGAGAGTGCATCAAGATACTCATCAACCATCTTAAGGAATTGAACAAAGAAGAACAATCTAATCCCAAATCCAGTAGAAGAAAAGAAATAAATGTGTTGTATAATGACCTAATCAGATTGGTTAGTGTATCCATGACCTCATGGATTCATGAATTCTTTGTAGTGAGAACCATAGCAAACCTCTCCTCTAGCTATTTTCTAATATATAGTATTTTATGTTTAACCATGGTCACTCTGCTATGCACTAGGACAGCAGAATTTACTCCTCATATCTAATCGTAACTTTCTATCCATTGAGCAATCTTTCCCCATCTTCTGCTCCCTTCCCTTCTCATGCCTTGGTAAGTGACCACATTATGAATGACAATCTGGTGCAAGGACAACCACAAGGTGAAAAAAATAAGAAGAGTTCAAGAATGTAAGACAAAGTTGCACCAGAAGTTGGGTTTTTGAAAAATTCAATAAAATAAATAAACTTTTGGCCAGAATAACTAGAAACAGAGAAGTAAAATTTCTAATAACCTCAATCAGAAATGATAAATGGGAAATAATAACAGATGCCACAGAGATACAAGAGATCATCTGTGAGTAGTAAAAGAAACTCTATGCCCAGAAATTTGACAAGGTGGAGGAAATGGATCAATATCTAGAATCACACCCTCTCCCTAGACTTAACCAAGAAGAAATAAATCTCTAGAACAGACCAATTTCAAGAACTGAGATAGAAGAAACAATAAAAAATCTCCCAACAAAAAAAAAATCCTGGTCCACAAGACTTCACACCAGAATTCTATCAAATCTTCAAAAAGAGCTTATATGCATACTGCAGGAATTATTCCAAAAAGTTGAGAAGGATGGAATCTCCCCCAGTGTTTCCAACATGTTCTATGAAGCAAACATCACCCTGATACCAAAACCAGGAAAAAACCCAACTAAAAAGGAGAATTTCGACCAATTTCACTCATAAATATAGATGCAAAATTCTCAATAATATCCCAGCCAACAGATTACAGATACACATTTAAAAAGTCATTCATCATGATTAAGTAGGTTTCATCTCAGGGATGCAAGGCTGGTTTAACATATGCGAGTCCATAAGTGTAATTTACCATAGAAACAGAACCAAAAACAAAAAACTATATGATCCTTTCAATAGATGCAGAAAAAAGATCTGATAAAATTCAGCATCATTTTCTAATTAGAACATTAAGAATATAAGCATAGGTAGCACATTTCTTAATCTGATCGAAGCCATCTACAAACCCACAGCTCATATTGTACTGAATGGAGTAAAACCCACAGCTCATATTATACTGAATGTAGTAAAACTGAAAGCTTTTCTACTTAGAATTGGAACCAGACAAGGTTGTCCTCTATCACCACTACTATTCAATATAGTGCTGGAAGTTATAGCCAATATAATCAGGCAAGAGAAGGAAATAAAGTCCATCCAAATGGGCACAGAGAAGGTCAAATTCTCACTCTTTGCCAACGATACAATCTTATACTTAGAGTACCCCAAAGACTCAACCACAAGACTCCTGGAAGTGATCAAAAAATACAGCAATGTCTCAGGATATAAAATCAATGCCACAAATCAGTACCCTTTGTATATGCCAATAACAGCCAAAATGAGATGCTAATCAAGAACACAATTCCCTTCACAGTGAAAAAAAAGAAATACCTAGGAATATACATAGCAAAAGAGGTGAAGGACCTCTACAAAGAAAATTACAAAACCCTAAGAAAAGAAATAGCAGAAGATATTAACAAATGGAAGAACATACCATGCTCATGGCTGGGAATAATCAACATTGTCAAAGTAGCTATACTACTCAAAGTAATAAGTAAATTCAATGCAAACCCCATTAAAATACCATCATCATACTTTCAAGATTTGAAAAAAATAATTCTTCGTTTTGTATGGACCCAGAAGAAACCCCATATAGCCATGGCAATTCTTAGCAATAAAAACAAAGCAGGGGTTATCACCCTACCAGTCTTTCAACTGTACTACAAGGCCACAGTAATTAAAAACAGCATGGTATTGGCACAAAAATTGAGACATTGACATTTGGAACCAAACAGAAAACCATGAAATGAAACTGACATCTTACAGTCACTTGATCTTTGATAAAACAAAAAGAACATCCCTATTCAATAAATGGTGTTGGGAGAACTAGATAATCACATGTCAAAGACTAAAACTGGACCTGCACCTCTCACCACTTAAAAAATTTGATGCAAGATGGATGAAATATTTAAATCTAAGGCTTGAAACAATAAAAATTCTTGAAGAAAGTATGAGGAAAACACTTGAAGATATCAGCCTGGGGAAAGATTTTATAAAGACTTCCATGGCAATTGCAACAACAACAAAAATAAACAAATAGGACTTATTTAAGCTAAAAGGCTTCTGTACAGCAAAAGAAACAACAACCAAAGCAAACAGACAACCTTCAGAATGGATAAAGATATTTGTTTGGATATTATGAATCAGACAAAAGCTTGATAACTAAGGTCTATAGAGAACTCAAATTAATCAACAAAAAAGAACCAATAAGCCAATCTATCACTGGGCAAGAGACATGAATAGAACCTTCTCTAAAGAAGAAGACGAATCACAAACAAACATGAAAAAAATGCTCATCTTCCCTAATCTTTGGAGAAATGCAAATCACAAATACCCTGAGATAACGCCTAACCCCATTGAGAATGGCCCACATCACAAGGCCTCAAAGTTGAAGATGCTGGCATGGATTTGCAGAGAAGGAAACACTTTTACACTGCTGGTGGGACTGCAAACTAATACAACCTTTTTGAAAGGAGGTATGGGGAATCCTCAAAGAACTCAAATTAGACCTCCCATTTGATCCTGCAATGCCATTACTAGGCATCTACCGAGAAGAACAAAAATTCTTTTAGCATAAGGACATTTGCACTAGACTGTTTATCACAGCTCAATTTACAATCACCAAAATGTAGAAACAGCCTAAATGCCCACCAGCCCAGGAATGGACTAACAAGCTGTGACATATGCATACCATGGAATACTATTCGGCCACTAAAAAAGATGGATACTTTACATCTTTTGTATTAACCTGGATGGAGGTAGAACACATTCTTCTTAGTAAAGCATCACAAGAGTAAAGCATCACTCTCTCACAGAGTGGAGAAGCAAGAATTTAATGTACTGAATTTTAATATGAAGGCAGTAGATGAGCTAATACAAGGAGTGGGGTAGAGGAATGAGTAAGTGGGGAGGCGGGGGTTGGGAGTCACAGTGTATGGCACTCCTCTTGGGGGCAGGACACAATTATAATTTTAATTTTTATATACCAAATGCAATCAGTGTAACCTAATTCTTTGTGCCCTTGATGAATCCCAAATAATAAGCAATAATAATAATAACAATAAATAAAAAACAACAAAAAATAAATAAAAAATAAAAAAAATACTGAGACAAAACATAATCAAACTGCTAAAACTTACAGACAAAATTTTGAAAGCAGCAAGTTAAGCAATTTGACATATTCAAGTGAAGCTTCAGGAGACTATAAATGGATTTGTTTTTAGCAAAAATGAAGAAGAAATACTTTCCCAGACAAACAAAAGTTGAAGATCTTCATCACCACTAGACCTACATTACAGAAAGGTAGAAGTTATTCAAGTTAAAATCAAATGTCAATAAGCAATAACACAATAGCATAAGAAAGTAAGAAACTGGCTGGTAACAATAAACCTACGTGGCCTGGCACAGAGGCTCATGGCTGTAATCTGAGCACTCTGGTAGGCCAAGGTAGGAAGATGACTTGGGATCAGGAGCTTGAGACCACCCTTAGCAAGAGTGAGACCCCATCTTTATCAAAAATAGAAAATATTAGCAGGGCACAGTGGTGCACCTGTAGACACAACTGCTCAGGAGGCCATTGCAAAATGGGTCTATAGGCTTGAGAGATGACTTGAGCCCAAGAGTTTGAGATTGCAGTAAGTGATGATAACACTATTGTACTCTACCCATGGTGAGATAGTGAGACCCTATTTTTAAAAAATGTTTTAAGATAGACATATAGATAAATACACATTGCTGCATACTATAATGGTGGTGGATAAGTCACTTTTAAATCTAGCATTAAAGTTAAAGGACAGGCTTGATTCCCATAGCACAGTGATTACAGTGACAGTCACATACAACGAGGCTGGCAGGTTTGAGCCCAGCCCAGGCCAGCTAAACAAAAATGACAACTGCAACAAAAAATTAGCCAAACATTGTGGCCGGCACCTGTAGTCTCAGCTACTTGGGAGGCTGAGGCAAGAGAATCACTTAAGTCCAAGAGTTTGAGGTCGCTGGTTGCTGTAACATCACAGCACTCTACCGAGGGTGACACAGTTCTTTTCTGTCTCAAAAAGAAAAAAAAGTTAAAGGACAAAAATATTAAAAATACAACTAAAAATATATTAAAAGATACACAACATGAATATATGTGAAGTACAAAAACAGCAACATAAAGTGTGGAGGTTTTGTATTGATTACCCTTGTGATTATCAGACTAAAATTGACAGTTATAACTGTAAAATATTATGTATGACCCCCCCCAAAAAAACATCCACATAAAACCTCTAGGAGTTATACAAGAAAAAGAAAGCAATCAACACACATCCATGAAAAAAAACAAAGGAAAAGGAAAGGGGTATTGGAGAGATGTTGGTCAAAGGATGCAAAATTTTAGTTAGATAGAAGTAAGTTCAAGAGCTCTATTACACAACATGGTGAGTATAGTTTAGTTAATAATATGTTGTATTTGGGGGGAAAAAACTAACAGAGTAGATTTTAAGTATCCTTACCATAAAAAGGATAACTTTGTGAGGTGATAAATATGTTAATTATCTATATTTTGCCATTCCCAAATGTATACATATATTTTAAAATATATTACATACAAAAAATATATACAATTTTATCTGTCAACTTAAAAAATTTAAAGAAACAAAAGGAAGACAAGAAGAAAGGAAAAGACAGATAAAAGCCCTATAACTAACAAAAACCCCCAAAATTAGCAATAGTAAGTTCTTATTGCCAATAATTACTTTAAATGCAAATACATTAACTTCGACCCCCTACCCAATCAAAAGACATACATGTATGAATGGGTAAAAAAAAAAAAAGCAAAACCCAAATATATACTTTCTAGAAGAAATTCACTTTAGATTTAAGGACATACATAAGCTAAAGTGAAGGGACAGAAAATTATAGTCTACGGAAATGACAACCAAAAATAGCAGGGGTAACTATATGTACATCAGACTATATAGGCTTTATATCAAAATTATCACAAGAGACAAAGGACATTTTATAGTGATGAAAGGGTCAATCTATCAGGAAGATATAATAATTATAAATATACATGCACCCTAATATATAAAGTAAATATTAACAGACTGAAGAGAGAAACAGACAGCAATACAATAATAGTAGGAGACTTTAATATCCCATTCTGATAATGTATCAAACAATCAGACACAAAATCAACAAAGAAACAGTGGACCTGAGCAACACTATAGACCAAATGAACCTATGAGATAGATACAGAATTTTCCACTCAACAGCAGCAGAATATATATTCTTCTCAAGCATACTTGGAACTTCACCAGAATAGATCACACAGTAGGTCACAAAAGAAGTATAACAAATTTAAGAAGATTAAAATGATATCAAATATTGTGAGCACATACAGACACAAAGGGATGCAAAGGTCATAGAAAATTAAGAAGAGGGGAGAGAAAGGAAGGAAAGGGTAAAATTACCCCCCTATTGGGTACAATGAACACTATTCAGGTGATCAGCACACTGAAAGCCCTGACTTAAACTTTATTAAAGGTACCCATGTAATAAAAACATTTGTACCCCTTTAATATTTTGAAAGAAAGAATGAATGAATAAATAAATAAATAAAATGCCATCACACACTGGGAGAAAAATGTCTTATCAAATATCTTTACTAACTATAATGAAATAAAACTAAAAATTAATAGCAAAAGAAAGCTGGAAAAATCAAAAAATGTAGAAATTAATCAACAGACTTTTGAAATACCAATGCCTCAAAGAAGAAATAAAAAGGGCAACTAGAAGACATTTTGAATCAAAGAAAAATTAAAATACAAAATACCTACATTTACAGAATGCAGCAAAAGCTGTACTTATGGAGAAGTCTATAGTGATAAATGCTAAATATTTTTTCACATCAAGGAACTAGGAAAAGAAGAAAAACAAAGCAGAAGTTAGCATAAGGAAAGAAATAGCAAAGATTAAAGCAGAAATAAATAAAATAGAAAAAACTAAAATAATTTTTAAAAATCAACAAAACTAAGAATTGATTTTCTGAACGATAAAACAATGACAAAATATTAGCCACACTGAGAAGAGAGAATATTTAAATTTTAAAAATTAGAAATAAAAGAGGAGAGAATACACTAATGCCACAGAAATAAAAAGAATCACAATCTCTAATGAAATGCCAATAACATTTTTCTCAGAACTAGAAAAAAAGAAGTACATGGAACCACAAAAGACCACAAATAGCCAAAACAATCTTGAGAAAGAAGAAAAAGCTGGAGTTACCACATTTCCCTATTTAAAAATATATTACAAATGTAAAGTCATCAAAAAAGTGTGGCACTGGCATAATGACAGACATGAGACAGTATGAGGAGCCCAGAAGTTATTCTGAACAATACAGTCAATTGATGTTTGTCAGAAAACCACGAATATACAATGAGGAAAGAACAGTGTCTTCAGCAAATGGTGTTGGGGAAACTGAAATTCACATGCAAATGAATGAAATTGGACCCGTTTCTTACACTAAACATAAAAATTAATTCAAACTAGATTAAGACTTAAAAATATGACTCAAAACTGTAAAACTCCCATAATAAAACATAGGGAGAAAGCATCATGATTTTGGATTTGGCAATGATTTCATAGACATGATACCAAAAGCACATGCAGCAAAAGCAAAAATAGACAAATGGGATTATACTGAACTAAAACATTCTGCATGCAAAGGAAACAATAAACAGAGTTAGAAGAAATTTATAGGATGAGAGAAAATATAGTATTTGAAAACTATATTAGATAAGAGGTTAATTTCAAAATAAATAAGGATCTCCTACAACTTAATAGCAAATACATATATAACCCAATTAAAAACAAGCTAAAGAATTAAATAGACATAGCTCCAAAGAAGACATGCCAATAGCCAACAGGTACATAAAAAGATGCTCAACATTGCTAATCAACAGGGAAATACAAATCAAAACCTCAGTGAGAAATCATCCCACATCTGTTAGGATACAGAGAATGTAAATGTTGATGAGGATGTGGAATTCTTGGGTCCTTGTATGCTGGTTGTTGTGAATGTCAGTTGGTTTAGCCATTTTAAAAAACAGTAATAGAATTCCTAAAAAATCGAAATAGCATTATTCATCATAGCCAAGAGATATAAACAGTTGTCAGTAGATAAATGGATAAAGAAAATAGCATGCACAATCATTTTTAGTTTGTATTGTAATAGTGGATATCCAGTTCATTACTAGAATTAAGGTACTGTAACTTTTCTCTATACAGCACAGAACAATATAATAATTTAAGTCCCTTTTAAAGAACACAGAATTAAGATGTATTTAGCTCCCTGCACTCTCTTATAATATAGTCTTCAAATTCATGGTCTCTGTTAAACATAAAACATAAGTCATTCACAATGCTAAAATTTATGACAATAAAATGTTATCTTTAAAGAAATATTTTGTTACTTTCATACATTTTGTAAACATATTTACACCATAAATAACCTACCTCAGCATAGAATTTAGAGTTATGAAATTTTCCCCTTAAAACTCTAATATGTCAATAGCATGAATATTTTGTTGGAAAATATCTAAACCAAATTCAAACTTCAATTTCCTTTTAGGACATCTGTTATTCTGGCAATACAATTTTTATTCTTAAAAAAATCTTATTCTTATCAATTAACTACCAAAATATCACTAAGATGCATCAGGGTTAATTTCATATGGTAAGACTTTCAATTTGTGCTCAGGTTTTTGATTCTGTATAAAATTACTTCAGTTGTTCCTTTTGTTTTACTTCTTCTGGTTTCTTTCTGTGATACAGGCAAAACTGTCATTCTTCAATGTCCAACATCTGTCTTTTTATTGTTTTAAACTACCTTTTTACATACATAATCTTCCTTCTGAAAGACTTCTAAATTAATTCAGTCCTACATATTTCTAGTTTATTTTCTGAAATCTCAGTTCTGCACCAAATAACCATTCAAATAATTTTATGCTCCACATTCATTGCTGTTGTTTCTGGATCAATTTCATTTTCATCTAATTTTTTTTCTTTTTCTACTATCTCTTATTTTTAATGTCTTAGGAACATGAAGAAGATAATTTCTAAAATTTTTTTGTTTCATTTCTTAAGTTGCTTTCAAGTTAAATTTTTATTCCAAGTACTTAAACTATTGATCCTTTCCTCTCACTCTATGAATCTATTTCTTAGAGCATTTCTTTTTTTTAAATGTCTTTTAAAAAGAAGAGATTTTAACTAAACCTGGAATTTGGAGATACATGATTAAATTTACCTTCACACATTCAGAGATTTTTTTATCTCTCCTGAATGGGGTCACAGAGGGTCAGAAATTCCTTTGATAAGGTAGTGAATGTTGTAGTTACTGTCTACAGAAAATATTTGCACCATTTAAATGTTAAAGTATTGTTTTCTACATAATTCTCTTCTGTGCCATTGCATAGTTCTTGGCCCCTAATGGGTATCCAGTAAATAAGATGAGCAATTAGTAAGACATTCTGAGAAAGACACCAAGAGTAAAATGTGATTACAGGAAGAAAATATATATCTGGAATATCATCCTGTCTGGGCCTGAAAGTCCATACCCAGGAAATTGGAACATGATCTGAACACAGGGAAGGTAACAACAAAGCAAATAGGATGATGCAACCAGAAACCTGGCTGGAGGAAAATGCAACTCAAAAAATGTTTCAACACGTACCACATGCATAATCTGGTAGAATATTTCAAAAGAGTTTTGCAATAATTACATGGCTACTAGTAAGCACCAATGAGGCTCCATCTCTACTAAAAATTGAAAAATTAGCTGGGTGTGGTGGTGGGCACCTGTAGTCCCAGCTACGCGAGAGGCTGAGGCAAGAGGATCTGTTAGAGCCCAAGAGTTTGAGGTTGCTGTGAGCTATGATGCCACCGCACTACCCAGGGTGAAGAAATGAGAGTCTGTCTCAAAAATGAAAAATAGGTAGGTTGTGAAGGTAGTAGTACAGAAGAAACAAAACATAGAGGTAGTGAAATAACAGTTAACATTTTCCAGCTGTGTGAAGAACTTCCAGATATTAATATATTGGATCCTCATTAACAATGTCCTGAGAATGTTGTTGTTGCTATTGATAGTGGTAGTGTTATTCCATTTTAGATACAAGTAAGTACATTAAATACATAACTGTCTGAGGTCAGTCACAGCCAGTACATGACAGAGCCAGAATTCAAACCCAGCCAGAGCTCATAATCTTCACATAGTCTTCTACAGAAAAGTAGTGAATTCTCTGCCACAGGAAGTACTAAATGGTAGGATAATGACCATTGATCAGGGCTACTATCAAGTTGACACATACATGAAGATAACATGTAGGCTCTTTCCAGCTCTACAAATCGAAAAAAGTAGGCTATCTACTATCTACATGCTAGATTAATGAAAGTATAACTTCTACCCCAATCTTCCTTAAGATAAATTCCAGAGACTAAAATATAATTCTTCTTTGCACTCTAAACACCAGAACGGCTTCAGTGTAGACTGAAAGAAAGATTAAGAGCTTAATTGCACCATAATCCTTATAGCTCCCCAGGGGTGGTTCCAAGTTTGTGCCGAGCAGCATAGAAAAGGGGATCACATTCCAACAAAAAGTGGGAATAACTGAGCTCAGAGCTTGGACCCTGGAGACACCTTCTCCAGAAAGCCTCTGGTCCATCCTTCCATCTGGAAATGATCACAGTTAAGAGTTGCTGTGTCCCCTCAGGACACAGTTGAAGGAGTATATAAATGAGTCTCAACAATTATCCTGACTTTGGCTTGAATGAAGTCCTGGAGGAGTTATGTTACAGAGACTTTATAACTGGTGACTAATTCCCAATTTTCCTGTGCTATGACCTGCTTTGCTTATTCCTCATCCTCACACCCCATCTAGACAGCTCCCAGCTCCTTTTGCCTCTTCTGCTCCCCTGTTGGGTAACAGGGGCTCCTCCTTCCGAATCATCCCAATCCTATCTCTTGCACGTCTGGGACAGAGGAAGAGTGACCTGCTCCCCAGGCTAATACATTAGAGCTTCTCCAGCACACCTGCCCCTGAAACAGATGTTAGCTGGTGCTAGACCAACTGTCTGCTAAATTCCTTTTTGTAGAAGAGGAGTGACAGCCAAGGGCCAGGACCCTTTTTAGTAACATCCAAACTGATTCCACAGGTAGGAGAGACAGTAGACATTAGAAAAGAGTCTATGACAGTGACAGCAAGGGTTAGCCAGCCAGCAACTTCACTACATGCATTATCTCCTCTGACCTTCACAAAACACTGCAAGGTAAGTAGAATTATTGTGTCATTTTATCAAATGAAAAAAAGAAGGTGAATTGAATTGCCAAAAGTGACACAGAGAGGTATTAGCAAAAATGGGACTCAACTCTTAGCCTGACTTCAGGACCCAAGTTCTGAAGATCAGATCAGAGAGAGAGAGAGGCCTTTCTGGTAATGCTTCTCCTTGGGTGCTTGTCTATAACAAACAGGATCAGGAAGGAGTAATTCTGATTTGGAGTTCTCAGTCTTTAAGCTCTTTCTACCTCCTATGGTGTATATTGGGGTGGGAGGAAGTGTAGATGAACACCAGCACAAGTGTATTTTCTTAGAAGACCTAAAAACCACTTTCCATTTTTTGCTTTAAATGGTGCATACTAATGGGTCCCTTTGGAAACTTAAGATAATTTCATTGTCAAAGCACTGATGAGCCAGACTATCAGGGAAGTCTCAAAGCACTCAGAATATGTATCTTGGCCTTTTATACTGCTACCAGATGACAAGGGAAAGTATTTGGTCGCTTTTGTCCCAGCAAAACTGTCCTCAGCACCCTCACACTCATGTGACTGACACCTCAAAGGACAACAAATTCCAAGAAAGTGGGTAGTAGCAGAGCAATGTTTGAGACTCTGGCTTCATTTCAGTGGACTCAAGGTTCTAACTGTCTCCAGAATTCATGTTGCTGCACCTTAGGAGGTGCTTCTTTCCCTGGTAATAGAAGGGTCTTTTTACCTCTTTCTCCAGTGTTTCCGAAGAAATTATATCTCTCTGTGACAACCCTCTAATATCCAGCACTGAGTATCTCTATCCTCAAGTCCCTGTGCTCAGAAACCTCTTCTCTTGTTCCTTGTTTCCTTAGTTCCTACATTGTTCAGACCAACCATTTCTCTTTTTCCGGTGCAACTTTGTCTTACATTCTTGAACTCTCTTAATTTTTTCACCTTGTGTTTGTCCTTGCACCAGATTGTCATTCATAATGTGGTCACTTACCAGAGCGTGAGAAGGGAAGGGAGCAGAAGAGGATGGAGAAAGGTTGCTCAATGGACACAAAGTTACAATTAGATATGAGGAATAAATTCTGCCGTCCTAGTGCATAGCAGAGTGACTATGATTACAAATAAAATACTGTTTATTACAAAATAGCTAGAAGAGAGGTTTGCGATGGTTCTCACCACAAAGAAATCATGAACCCATGAGGTCATGGATACACTAACCTGATTGGATCATTATACAACATAGGTATGTGTTGAAATATGAAATTGTACTCCATAAACATATATAAGAATAAATTTTTAATTTTTAAAAAATGAAGTTATTTTCTCTAAGCACATTGAAGATATATTTCACTATCAAAAAATCAAACTAAAACATTGCCACATTCATTAGTCTTTTAATGTACAGGCTCAAATATCTGTACTTAACATGAAGCAAAATGATGACTATCTCTATTACCAGAAAAGGGGTAGTAGAACCCATATTCACTCTACTAATTCTTATTACCTAATGAATAAAGTATAAAGTCCTTGAATTAGATTGAAATACTCCATAATATAAAACCCAAACTTATTTTCCAAGTTTGTCACTTCCTGCTCTCTGAGCTGTACTATACCTTCTGCTCCTGAGAAAGATGTATAACACATTTTTGCCTGAATTTACCTTCCACTGTCCTTTATGTCCCTGAGGTTTTTTTTCCATGATAAGGCACTTGAACTTCATCTATTAATTGATGGGTAAAGAGTGAGTGATTTTAAAGAAATAGATACAAAGACATTTGTACATTATAATATATTTTTCAAGCCAGTAAACATATGTCACTATAAACAAAAATTAAAAGAATAGAAAGAAAGGACAAAGATAAAAAGAGTGGTTGTTACAAAATTGAAGGAGATTCATTGAGTGACTAAAGAGGCTGCGTTATGTTTGCCAGTTAAAAGGAAAGAACTAAGGTTGATGTAGATAACGGAGAGAGAAAATACAGGAGAAAAGGATGGAACAAATAGCTGAGGAAACAGAGGATAAGGATGAGAGAATATTGAGTGTAAGCACACTTTTCTTTTAAGTGTTGGGAGGAAAAAAATGGAGGCAGGTTCATAAAAATGATGTATTGAAAAATATTGAGGAAATACTCCCCTCTTGGTTCAAATTTTTCAGGGAAGAGAGAGAGAATACCCAGGTCTGTGGGAGAGTAGTCACCTAGGGGTCACAGTGAGTTTGAAAAGAATGGCAAAGGTTTTGATGGGCTGCCGTAGGTAAGGAGGGGAAGGAGGCTTGCTGAAGAGTGTGAGGGTCCAAATGAAATCGAGGGCAGCGCCTGTGGCTCAAGGAGTAGGGTGCTGGCCCTATATACGGGAGGTGGCAGGTTCAAACCCAGCCCTGGCCCAAAACTGCAACCAAATGAAATTGAAAATCATGAATTCTGGTGCCAAATTTGTGTGATTTCTCCACTATCCCTTGACTACCCTGGAAGAAGGAAGTAAGAGTATGAACGGATTGTCTGAGAATTGAAGCTTTCAGAAGTGGGCGTGCTCATTGCATTTTTGGAAGAGAGAGATGAAACTACAATAACTGGTCTGGCCTGACATGTAGTACAGAGTTTAGGAGGCTGGAGATCACTACTGGGACAAACAGTAGGTGCACACAAAATGAATGATGGGGGGTGTGGGGGGAGAGAATAGCATTGCACCATTAAATAACACTACCAAAAGATTGTTAAAATCTGTTTCTACTTGATCCTCTTTCTGTTTTGCTTCCTCTAACCTGAATCTTTTCTATGTTGAATGTGTCTATCCAAGCATGATCTATTATCTTGGGTCCCTCTTCTCAGTATACACCAGCCTCTGTTTATTTTCAGCCCCTTCACAAGGACAATTCTCTCTCCTACCTTCAGTAAAACATGGATTTGAGCCCCTCAGCTCCATGGCCATATTCTGGAACAAATCATCACCAAATATCTGAAATCTTTATTTTAAATTAAATTAGTTGATTATAATATTGTTAAAATATCGTATTCTCAGTACATACAGAGAATAACATAATGAAAACTCACCTTCTAAATTTAACAAAGGGAACACTAGGTCATCTTTGCTCCAAATTTTTCTTTTATGTAAGTACTACAAATACACTTGAAACTCTCCTTGTTCCCATCCCAAATCTTATTTTTCTGCCTTTCACTCAAGAGATAACCACTGTTCTATTTTTGGTAGGGTTCTTCCATTAGGATTTATACTTTTACTACATATGATTATATCATTTTATATATTAAAATTTACATATATTTTGTGATGTCATATATTTTCCAGCAACTTTTTATTATCACATTATTTTTCCTAATTTATCCATGTTAATTTATTCATTTTGACTGTCATACAGAATTAATTAATAAAATAACACAATTTGCTTATCCATTCCTCTATAAGTAAGCTTCCTATGTAATAATGAGCATCCTTGTGCATGTCTGGTTTTGTTTGTTTGTTTGTTTGTTTTGGCAATAGGGTCTCTCTATGTTGTCAGGACTGGTCATGAACTCCCAAGCTCAAGGGATCCTCCTCGTCCCCAGAGTAGCTGAGATTATCTTGTGCTTATCTTCTTGAATCCATATGTTAAGTTTCTCTAGGGGCTAATCAGAAAGCATAATCACGGGGTCAGGGTGTATGAATTTTCGCTTTTCTAGGTGTGGGCTAATAGTTTTCCAAATGTAATACAGTCCTCATTTCTCCTTCTCTTTCTCAGAATTTTATATTTTGCTCAATGCAAAGTAAAAGATACAAAATTTTGTTTGTTTTTATTAAGTTTCATTTTTAATTTAGTTTAAGCTCTTTTCTTTTACTTACTGGCCATACCAATTTCTTCTTTGTGATTTGCCAAGTCAAACTTATTGTCCATTAATTCCAGCTGTATTTTTGTTCCTTTTCTTAAGAGTGTGTAGAATTCCTCTCTATATTAAATATTAATCCTTAATGAATAAACGTGTAGTAGATATCTCTAGCCATGACTTGACTTTCTCCTTTCTTTATGTCTTTTCATGCCAGGGCTTTAAAGTAGTCAAGGCTTACAATATTTTTCTTGTGTTTTGTGCATTTTGTGCTTACCCTGAGATCATACTTATATTTTCCTTTAAATTTTTGAACTTTCGCTTTTCACAATTAATACATTAAGAATTATTTTTTATATTGTTTCTCACTTGTAGGTAACTAATTGTCCCAGAACTCTGCTAAGTAATCAGCTTATCATTTCTTTACCTATTTCAAAACCAACTCATGTGATAGACCACCTGAGAAATGCTGAATCTGGGTCCAGGATCTGTAGTCTATTATATTGGTCTATTGTCTGTCTCTAAGCCAGTACTTCTTCAGTGTTTGCCTTATCGCAGTAAATCATTTTTATACCTGATGGGACAATTCCTTCTTCCTTATTTTTTCCCTTTCAAATTGCCTTAGCTCTTCTTAGCTCTTTATTCTCTTGCATGAATTTTTGGATAAGTTTGCTAAATTCCCTGTTTAAAAGAAGCTGCTGTATTTGGATGGAGATTGCATTGAATTTAGAGATGATTAGAAGAGAACTGACCTGTTTACAACATGAAGGTTTTCCATTAAAATAATTTATCTTCCCATTTGTCAGATTATTTTTTGTCCTTCAGTGAAGTTTATTAATTTTTAAAACAATTTTGGGCCTCTTTTGTTAGAATTGTTTCTAGATTCCTGAAAATTTTCTACGACTATTTTGAATAAGAAGTCCTTGTTAAAATTAACTTTTCTTTTTCTTCTTTTCTTTTCTCTTTTTTCTGTCACAGGCTGGAGTATAGTGGCATCATCATAGCTCACTGCAATCTCAAATTTCTGGGCTCAAGTGATCCTCCTGCCTCAGCCTTTCAAGTACGTGAGACTATAGGCATTTGTCACCATGCCCAATTTTTCTGTTTTTTGTAGAGTCTTGCTCTTACTCAGGCTGGTCTCAAACTCCTGGCTTCAAGCACTCCTCATGCCTCAGCCTCTCAAAGTGCTAGAATTACAGGAGTGAGCCACTACACCAGGCCTAAAATTTTATTTTCTAATTTGGTGTTACTTAAGTATAAGAACGGTATTTTTAAAAATACTGATTTACAGCAAACTTGCTGAGATATCTTAATTCATCTAGAGATTCCCTTGAGTTTTCTTTGGAGGCAATCATAATTTCTGTGAATTCTAGCCTTTTGTTCTATGTGTTTTAATAGGAATGGGCCCTGCTAACAACAGCTTAGAGTCCATGAGGCCAAGAACATCACCTTTGAAATTTCACACTTCCATACAGCATGAGTTAACCATAGTCTCAGAGCCCTTCAGATTTACTGAATCCTTTGAACCCAGAGGTACAATTTTGTGTGAAGAAAGGGAAGGGCATCTCAGGAGAGCAAATCAAACTTCTTTAGGTGCAGAGATGGGAAAGCACAGCATAGTTAGATATGATAAAGATAATTAGACACCTGCATGCCTAGCATATGATTCACACATGTACTGTATGAGACTGAGAATCACTGAGAATTGATTGAATTAATTGTAGATTTAGAAAAATTAGCCTATTACTTATGGTATCCTGGACTATTACAAATTGATCACAAAAATGTAAAATGACTTAAACAGAATAAAGAGCTATTTTTCTTCTACATAACACTTCCAGTAGATATTTTTGGTGGAGGGTGGCTCCCCTGGATGTGAAGTACAAGGAACACAAGCTCATTCCATGCAGTGGCTCCATTATCCCATTCAGCTTTCTCAGAGTGTGAAATTTGCATCCAATTAGCAAGCACAAGGTTATGGAGGAGCCCAGAACTGTGACACATGAGGCAATTGGCTGGATCTCAGTCACATGAACACACTTCACTGCACAGTAGTCTGGGAAATGTAGTCTAACTGAGCATGCAGGAAGAAGAGCATCATAGATTTGGCTAAGCAGCTGGTAGTCACTGCTATATTGCCTTACCTGTATGCCATATTGCCATATGTGCCATGTATGCCAGTATAATGCCATACATTCTAGTATGCCTTAGAATGCAAGATGGATCAAAGAGAGAATCTGTAGTCAAGCTCAGTTAGCATTACACTAATTCAGGTAGAAAATGATGATGATCTAAGCTAAAGTATTAATTAGGAAGACAGAATCATGCAATTATTTTAAATGAGAAATCAACATAATGAGATGTGGGAGCAAGACATAAACTGGGTGATTATGCTTATGAGCATCCTGCATGTGGGGAATGCAAGAAAGAAGCCTGATTTTACTCAAGAAATATTGAGTAAAGACTCATTGGGGCATACAATGAACCAAGCTCTACAATAATCTAGAGGTTGTGAAAATAAACAAGACCTTATTTCCCCCCCAAAAAGAAATTTTTGCAATCATCTTATGTTGAATATGCAGTGTGTGCTGTTTGTTCGGACATGTTGGCAGGGTGCGTGAATGTAGAAATATGGAGAAAAGAGATCAAGCCTACAGATAAAAATCTGACACTTTAGTGACCTGTTGTTGAAGCTGCCATGGAGTTGCATGAGTCACCAAAAGAAATCATTAAGAACAGAAAGAGAGGGCCAGGTGCAGTGGCTCACAGCTGTAATCCCAACACTTTGGGAGGCCAAGGTGGGTGGATCGCCTGAGCTCATGAGTTCGAGACCAGCCTAAGCTAGAGCAAGACCCCCATCTCTAAAAACAGCTAGGTATTGTGGCAGGTGCCTGTAGTCCCAGCTACTCAGGAGGCTGAGGCAAGAGAATCACTTGAGCCCAAGAATTAGAGGTTGCTTCATAGAGCTATGACTCCAGGGAACTCTACTAGGGGTGACAAAGTGAGACTCTGTCTCAAAAAAAAAAAAAAAAAAAACAGAAAGAGAAGACTGAAAAGAAAAGCACTGTGATTACATATATTTGAGAATTTTCCCAAGAAGATAAAATCTATTAAAGGAAGTAGTGAAAGTTTACTTTGAAAATAGAGAGCCGCTGGCTTGGTGCCTGTGGCTCAACAGGCTAAGGCACCAGCCACGTACACCTGAGCTGGTGGGTTCAAATCCAGCCTGGGCCTGCCAAACAACAATGACGGCTGCAACCAAAAAATGGCCGGGTGTTGTGGCGGGCACCTGTAGTCCCAGCTACTTGGGAGGCTGAGGCAAGAGACTCGCTTAAGGAATTGGAGGTTGCTGTGAGCTGTGATGCCACAGCACTCTATCCAGGGTGACAGCTTGAGGCTCTCTGTCTCAAAATAAATAAATAAATAAATAAATAAATAAATAAATAAATAAATATAAAAATAAATAAATAAAAGAAAATAGAGAGCCGGGAAAGAAAATCCACTAGGCTTGTTTTGGCAGAACCTAAATCCAATGTTCTTTGCAATGTACAGTCTTCCCAGGCAGACACCATTACCTCCTGGGCTCTGAGAACATTCTGAATTTGTTCGATGGAAGAATTTCTAATTTCTGTGCTGGTCCTTTCACCAATACACCCTTTGCACTGGAGTATTTTGTCAAAAACTTCAAAATGCTGCCCATTCTTTAGGATGTGTAATAAAATTAGTGTATGTTTCTGACTTCTCCATTGAATTTTAAGTCCTTGAGAAGAGAGATTATGTCTTACATGTTGAATGAATGGATAACTATATTGGTCACGTACTTATGATTTCTCCATGAGGCCTAGAAAAATGTCTAGACTAGGGAAATTGAAATTTAACAATTTATTAAATGATTAAATGTTTGAGTAGTGGTGCTGGGATCAGGGAGTATGGGCAGATTCACAGATTGCTCCCTTCTTAGACATGACTGTCCAGTATGAATGACAAATATTCATTCCCTTTGAGCAACAGGACTTTCCCAATTTCTTCCCTAAAGCATTGGACATCTCTGTACTTAGTGGGCCCAAGGGTATAGAACAGCTGATCAACTGAGTCAGAAGTAATAGATAAGAAGGATGACTACATACTATAAATGCACTAATAATTTTAGATTCCTCTCTCTTTCATGCTGAAGAAGCCATGAGGGAAGAAAACCATTCCTCTACCCTGGAATTTATCCTCCTGGGTGTTACAGATCAGCAGAATCAGGAAGATTTCTTCTTCATCCTTTTCCTGTTCATTTACCCCATCACATTGACTGGAAACCTGCTCATCATCTTGGCTATTCATTCTGACATTCGCCTTCACAACCCTATGTATTTTTTCCTTGCCAACCTCTCTTTAGTTGACATCTTCTTCTCATCTGTAACCATCCCTAAGATGCTGGTCAACCATCTCTTGGGCAGCAAATCCATCTCCTTTGGGGGATGCCTAACACAGATGTACTTCATGATAGCCTTGGGTAACACAGACAGCTATATTTTGGCTGCAATGGCATATGATCGTGCTGTGGCCATCAGCCGCCCACTTCACTACACAACAATTGTAAGCCGGAAGACTTGTGTTCTGTTAGTTGTTGGGTCCTGGGTGGTTGGGAATGCCAATGCCCTCTCCCACACTCTGCTCACAGCTAGTCTATCCTTCTGTGGTAACCAGGAGGTGGCCAACTTCTACTGTGACATTACCCCTTTGCTCAAACTGTCCTGTTCTGACATCCACTTTAATGTGAAGATGATGTATCTAGGGGTTGGTGTTTTCTCTATTCCCTTATTGTGCATCATTATCTCTTATATTCGTGTCTTTTCCACAGTCTTGCAGGTTCCATCCACTAAGGGTGTTCTCAAAGCTTTCTCCACCTGTGGTTCTCACCTCACAGTTGTGTCGTTGTATTATGGGACAGTCATGGGCATGTATTTCCGCCCTCTGACCAGTTACAGTCTAAAAGATGCAGTGCTAACTGTGATGTACATGGCAGTGACCCCAATGTTAAATCCTTTCATTTATAGTCTCAGAAATCGGGACATGAAGGCTGCCCTGAGGAAACTCTTCAGCAAGAGAATCTCCACATAATGCATATGAGATCAAACATTGGATACCCTAGTCACCAATTAGGATACAGTTGGAAATCTAGCTCCAATGTCATTACCCTATAGGAATCCACCTTTGATCTTTCTATCCTGAAATTCCTTTCTCAGAAATTATATAATAGTTTGATGAGACATCTTATTGAATTTGTCACTTTCAACACATTTCTGCTCCTTGGCAGAGGGGCAGCAATGTGTTCATGTCCCACACATGCTACTATCAGAGTAAAGTTGAGAGGGTATGAGCCTCAACTTCCACATCCACATATTAGGAATAATAATAACTTCCTGAGCAAGTGCCATAGGTTGTGTGGATCATACTAGCTTCTGCTCCAAAGGCTATAAACCACTATTCACATGTCAGTTTTTACTTGACTGTATGTTTAATCACTCCCACTAGGCTTTAAGCCCCTAAGGGCAGGAGATATCTTAACACATAACTGTACCTTCACAATCTCAATCATTAACTGCATCAAATAAATACTGGTGGAGGCTCCGCGCCTGTGGCTCAATAGGCTAAGGCACCAGCCATGTACACCTGAGCTGGCGGGTTCAAATCCAGCCTGGGCCCGCCAAACAACAATGATGGCTGCAACCAAAAACTGTCCAGGCATTGTGGTGGGTGCCTGTGGTCCCAGCTACTTGGGAAATGGAGGCAAGAGACTCACTTGAGCCCAGGAATTGGAGGTTGCTGTGAGCTGTTATGCCACAGCACTCTATCCAGGGTGATAGCTTGAAGCTCTGTCTCAAAAAAAATAAATAAATAAATACTGGTGGAGAGAATGATTGAATGAAACTATTAGTCTCTGAAAAGTAATCTGATAATAATCAGAGATCAGACTGGAAGTTATTTACCCATCCTTAAAACCTTTTTTTTTTTTTTTTTGAGACAGAGCCTCAAGCTGTCACCCTGGATAGCTGTCACCCTCACAGCAACCTCCCATTCCTGGGCTTAAGCGAAATCTCCTGCCTCCATCTCCCAAGTACCTGGGACTACAGGCACCCGCCACAACGCCCAGCCATTTTTTGGTTGCAGCCATCCTTGTTGTTTGGCAAGCGTGGGCTGGATTCGAACCCACCAGCTCAGGTGTACGTGGCTGGCGCCTTAGACCGTTGAACCACAGGCGCCGAGCCCCATCCTTAAAACCTTTAAAGAAACTTCCTGAAGGAATATTTTTATGCTTATTTCATAATTAATTATCCCAAGATAATATAACTCTATCTAAAATCTTACTTAAATAACAGTTATCAATAGGTTTATTGAAGTTCAAAGGAATAAATATTCTGATTTAATTGATATAAAAAAGTGATGATTTTAATTCATTATAACATGAAATAAAGTTCTAGTGATTATAAAGATTGAGTGCCATATAATAAATGAAGAAACATAACAGTATCAAAAATAATGTGACCACGTTTCTCCAGCATGGCCCAGGGAATATGAGATTTTGATTCTGGTGACCAGTCCTGGTTATGTAGGTGATATTCCTCCAAATAGAGAATCCAGCAGGTCACTAAATAACAACTAAGGAACTCCACTATCTATGATTTGATCCTATTTATGAGAACATTATCAAAATATTAATAGCATAAATGATTGATCATAAATTTCATATTTCCAAATTGGATAATATTTTGAAGTGGTGGGATGAGTGTACCTTAATACAGTGTGTAAGTTATTTTATCATCTACTTATTTTAATTGCCATTAAAAATATAAAATTATTTTCTGTAGATAATTCACATTGCCAAGAATTTTTCCATGGTTGATGGAAAAAGACAGTGACTTTTTAATGGTTTCTAAGACCCTAAAACATCAAGAATGAGAACTGTTACAATTATGTTCTTTTTAAGCAAAAACATTTTATTACAAATGAATATAAAACTGTGTGAGTGAATGACTAACTTAAAAGAATGGTATTTCCTTTAGGGAAATTCCAAGGCTAGGCGATGAAAATGTTACATAAATTGATTTATTGTCTATCTCTCTGCACCCAGGTGTAAAGGTTTGGGATCTGTCTTGTTCACTGTTGTGCCTTCAGCAGTTAGAACACTACTAGCACATAGTAAAAGTGTGTTAAATGAATAAATTAATCCTACAATGTTATGCTTCAACAAGGTTAATGATGCTGTTATGGCTAAACTCAAATGGAATGAAATATATCAGATAATTCCCATAGTGAAATAATAAGCACCAAAGAGGATACTATAGAATAAGAGCTGAAGAAATGCAGACTCAAAAGAAATCCATACCAACTACCTGCTAGACCAAACTTACATTATTTCTTTGCTATTCTACACATATTCCCTATAATAACCATAAAAATCTATGAGTATGTCTATAGCTTTAACTTCAAATAAAGATCATTACACCTGCATGTCAGGTCATCATCTCAACCATCTTCTTTCAATTCTGTCAAACATATTGTCCTGTAGCAATGGTAACACTTCAATTTAAATTACTTCATTTACTGATCCCTCAGATTGACTAAGTCTGGAAAAGACTATGTAGCTGGCATATCAATTAGGATCATTTAGTATTCATTCAGGAAACAGAAATCACAGATAGTGTATTTATTTGTTTTATTTAAGCTTAGTGTGAGGGTACAACCAGGTCACAACATTTGAATTTGTTAGGTAGAGTCCCTCTCACACATATTTAAACCAAGAAGATTTAATACAAGGAATCAGACACATAGATGTATCCTAAAGGAAATTAACAAAGAAAAAGATGGCTGTTAAGGTCACTCAGAGTATATAAACTGTAGGCCTAAGTTACTTCCACGAGGACCAGGGGAATAAAAAGGTAAAGTGGGGAGAAGGAGGAGAGGGGAGGAGGGTAGGTGGAGGGAGGGTTATTGGTGGGGCCACACCTGTGGTGCATCTTACAAGGGTACAGGTGAAACTTACTAAATGCAGAATATAAATGTCTTAACACAATAACTAAGAAAATGCCATGAAGGCTATGTTAACCAGTTTGATGAAAATATTCCAGATTGTATATGAAACCTGCACATTGTACCTCATGATTGCACTAATGTACACAGCTATGATTTAATAAAAAAGAAAAAATAATAATTGAGCAGACAGAGAGCAGAAAGGAAGGAAAGGACTGATGAGAAATTTAGGTAGACATCTCTTAAAGCAATCTAGAGAAGAAAGAATGAAGACGTAAACATAGGATCTAGATGAAAAGGTAATTGGAAATAGAAACAAGGCAATGTAGTAATTTTTATGAAAAATATTAGTTAAGTAAGGAGGTATCTTCAGTGTTCTGACAATGAGCTTCAACAAGAGAGTAACTTCAGAAAAATTAGTTCCATTTGGGGAATGTTTTTAAGGGTTCCTTTGACTCTTATGGTGGTATTAAGTAAACAGTAGAATGACGATATGACACTCTGGAGCAATATAAACAGAGAAAAGATCAGAGAGAACCTGATAAGTAAAGTTACAGAAGTAGATGAATCATTGAAGAGACTTACAGAATGACTAGATTTCAAGAAAGGGGGTCATGATGGAGAAGGAGGACTCTAATGGAAGAAAAAAGAACTTGTGCAATCTAGGCTGAATGTTTCTCAAAGTCAAACTATGTGACTGTCTCCTGTTTATTAAAAATATCAGTAAATAAATATGCATGGCAGTTCATTGTCACAGTACTATTAAGCAGGCATTCAAAGATTTGTTTTTGAAAAAAAGGAAACAAGGAAGAAAGAGATAGGTGCTACAACAAAGAAAGTTTAAAACACGTCATGTAGGTTTAGAGAAAGTAGCCATTTCATTAAGTGTCAAATACATATATGTATGCAAGCAGCTGTTTTATCACATGTATTATTGTCTCTTAATGTTCAAAAGAGTCCTGTATCATAGACAGTAATAGCCCTCTTTCACAGATAAGAAAGTCATATCCCTGAAAAGTGAAATAACTTATTTCACATCTTTCAATTAGAAAGATGAAAATACAGGTATTTGAGCCCAGTTTTCCGCACGCCCAATGACCTTCCCCTGACTACCCAGACGGTCATAGAGGGAATACAAAATAATAAAGGAGATATTCAAGGAAATTGGGATGTGTGCACTGCAGGAAACATGGCTAGAAATTTGACAAGCAGAGAGGATATTCTAGCCACGTTAATGGCTGGGCTCTGGCAGAGGTGGGAATCATGAGCTCATATAAACTGAACAACAAAAGAAAGAAAAACTACCAAAATCTATGGGACTCAGTTAAAAAAAAAAAAAACCCTAAGTGGAAAATTCATAACCTTAACTGTCCACAGGCAAAAGTCAGAAATCAGAAATATCACAAGTTAACAACTTAATTTCATATCTCAAGGAACTAGAAAAGAAAAAGCATACCAAACTCAATGCCAGCAAAAATAAATACATAAATAATATAACAAAAGCCAGAGCCAAACTAAATGAAATGAAAAATAAATAACAGGAAAAGGCAGTGAAACAAAAAGTTGGTTCTTTGACAAGGTAAATAAAACTGATAGACCTCTTAATAGATTAACCAGGAATTAAAGGACCCAAATAAGCTCAATCAGAAATGGAACAGGTATTGTTACAACTGATACCACAAAAATACAAAATATCATCTATGAGTACTACAAAATCTCTATACACATAAACTAGAAAGTGTAGAGGAAATGGACAAATTCCTGGAAACCCAGAACCTCCCAAGACTCAATCAGGAAGAAATAGAATTCCTGAACAGAACAGTAATGAGCAGTGAGATTGAAGCAGTACTTAAAAAAATCTTCAAAAAAAATAAGCCCCAGATCAGACGGATTCACAGCCAAATTCTACCAGACCTACACAGAAAAATTGGTACCCATACTACAGAAACTATTTCATAACATTAAGAAAGAGGGAATCCTCCCCAACTCATTCTATAAACCTAGCACCAACTTGATACCAAAGCCAGGAAAGGACACAACATAGAAAGAAAACTACAGACCAATATCCCTTCTATATATGCATACAAATATCCTCAATAAAATACTAGCAAACGAATTCAACAACAAACACATACACAAAAATAATCCATCATGACCAAGTAGGCATCATTCCAGGGATGTAAGAATGGCTCAACATACATAACAATAATTTTGATTTACCAAATCAAATCATAAACAGAAACAAAAATAAAGACTATATGATCATCTCAATAGATGCAAAAAAAGCATTCAACAGCATTCAGCACACTTTTATAATAAAAACTCTCAACAAACTAGGCATAGAAGGAACACGTCTCAAAATTGTAAAAGCCACATATGACAGACCAACAGCCAACATTTCCCCACACATGGGGAAAAGTTAAAAGCATTCCCCGTAAGAACTGAAGCAAGACAAAGATACCCACTCTCACCACTTTTATTCAACACAGTACTGGAAGTCCTAGCCAGAGTAATCAGGCAAGAGAAAGAAAGGGTATCCTTATCGGGAAAGAGGAGGTCAAACTATAGCTTTGTCTGACAATATGATGTTGTATATAGAAAATCCCACAGACACCACCAAGAGACTCCTGGTATTAATAAATAAATGCAAAAAAGTCTCAAGTTACAAAATCAATGTACACAAATTAGTATATGCCAATAACGGTTAACTTGAGATTCAAATCAAAGACTCAATAACATTCACAATAGCCACTTAGAAATATACTTAACCAAGAAAGTGAAAGATTTCTACAACAAGAACTATGAAACACTGATGAAAGTAACTGCAGAAGACACCAACTAATGGAGAAACATATCATGCCCATGGATTCATAGAATCAACATTGTTAAAATGTCCATATTGCCCAAAGTGACTTACATACTCGATGCAATCCCCATCAAATTACCAAAGTAATATTTCATAGATCTAGAGAAAATAATTCTATGCTTTGTTTGGAATCCTAAAAAAGCCCAAATAGCCAAATAATCTTAATCAAAAAGAACAAAACTGGAGGCATCACATTAACGAACTTCTAACTATACTATAATGCTACAGTAACCAAAGCAGTGTGGTATTGGTACAACAGTGGAGATCTAGACCAAGGGAATAGAACACAGAACCCAGATATAAAATCATCTACCTACAACCAACAACATACACTGGAAAGGAAAAGTCCTATTCAATAAATGGTGCTGGGAAAAAATGGATAGCCACAGGCAGAAGAATGAAACAGGACCCCTGTCTCTTATCATTTACAAAAATTAATTCAAGATGGATGAAAGACTTAAATGTAAGGCTTGAAACCATGAGAATTCTATAAGAAAATTAATAAAAACTATTCTAATAGATAACACTCTAGGCAAAGAATTTATGACTAAGATCCCAATGGCAATTACAGAAGCAACAAAAATAAACAAATGTAACTTGATTCAATTAAAAAGCTTCTGTGCAGCTAAGGAAATAATCAACAGAGAAAATAGACAACCTAAAGGATGGGAGATAATATTCATAATCTATACATCTGATAAAGGGCTAATATCCAGAACCTGCAAAAACTCAAAGAAATCAGCAAGAAAAAAAAACTTATTAAAAAGTAGGCAATGGTTTGGCACCCATAGTGCAGTGGTTACAGTGCCAGCCACATGCACCAAGGGTGGTGGGTTCAAACTCAGCCCAAGCCAGCTAAACAACAACAACTGCAACAAAAAATAGCCAGGCGTTGTGGCGGGTGCCTGTAGTCCTAGCTACTTGGGAAGCTGAGGCAAGAGACTCACTTAAGCCCAAGAGTTTGAGGTTGCTGTGAGCTACGATGCCACAGCACTCTACCCAGGGTGACATAGTGATTCTCTGTCTCAAAAAAAAGAAGAAGAAAAGAAAAAAAAAGTATCTTCGCAGATGATATGATTGTATATCTGGAAAATACCAGGGATTCTACTATAAAACTTTTAGAAGTGATCATGGAATACAGCAGTGTCTCAGACTATAAAATCAACACTCATAAATCTGTAGCCTGTATATACACCAACAATAACCAAGCCGAAGAAACAGTCAAAGACTCTATTCCTTTCACTGTAGTGCCAAAGAAGATGAAATATTTGGGAGTCTACCTAACAAAGGACATGAAAGATCTCTATAAAGAGAACTATGAAACTCTAAGAAAAGAAATTGCTGAACATGTCAACAAATGGAAAAACATACCACGCTTATGGTTGGAAAGAATCAACATTGTTAAAATATCCATACTACCCAAAGCAATATATAATTTTAATGCAATTCCTATTAACGCTCCATTGTCATATTTTAAAGATCTTGAAAAAATAATACATAGTTTTATATGGAATCAGAAAAAAACCTCGAATAGCCAAGACATTACTCAGAAATAAAAACAAAGCAGGAGAAATCATGCTACCAGACCTCAGACTATACTACAAATCTATAGTGATCAAAACAGCATGGTATTGGCACAAAAACACAGAGGTAGATGTTTGGAAAAGAATAGAGAACCAAGAGATGAACCCAGCTACTTACCATTATTTGATCTTTGACAAGCCAATTAAAAACATTCAGTGGGGAAAAGACTTGCTATTTAACAAATGGCACTGGGAGAACTGGCTGGCAACCTGTAGAAGACTGAAATTGAACCCACACATTTCACCACTAACGAAGATAGACTCATACTGGATTAAAGATTTACACTTAAGACATGAAACTATAAAAATACTAGAAGAAAGTGCAGGGAAAACTCTTGAAAGAATTGGCCTGGGCGAATACTTTATGAGGAGGATACCCCAAGCAATTGAAGCAGTATCAAAAATACACTACTGGGACCTGATCAAACTAAAAAGCTTCTTCACGGCCAAGAACACAGTAAGTATAGCAAGCAGACAGCCCTCAAAATGGGAGAAAATATTTGCAGGTTAAGCCTCCAATAAAGGTTTAATAACCAAAATCCACAGAGAACTCAAATGTATTAGCAAGAAAAGAACAAGTGATTCCATCTTAGGATAGGCAAAGGATTTGAAGAGAAAGTTCTCTAAAGAAGACAGGTGCACGGCCTTTAGACACATGAAAAAATGCTCGCTATCCTTAATTATCAGAGAAATGCAAATCAAAACTACCTTGAGATATCATCTAACTCCAGTAAGATTAGCCCGAATAACAAAATCCCAAAACTAGAGATGTTGGCATGGATGGGGAGAAAAGGGAACACTTTTACATTGCTGGTGGGAATGCAAACTAATACGTTCCTTTTGGACAGACATTTGGAGAATACTCAGAGATCTAAAAATAGACCTGCCATTTGATCCTATAATTCCTTTACTTGGTATATACCCAAAAGACCAAAAACTACATTATAACAAAGATATCTGTACCAGAATGTTTATTGCAGCCCAATTCATAATTGGTAAGTCATGGAAGAAGCCCAAATGCCCATCGATCAACGATTGGATTAATAAATTGTGGTACATGTATACCATGGAATATTATGCAGCCTTAAAGAAAGATGGAGACTTTACCTCTTTCATATTTACATGGATGGAGCTGGAACACACTCTTCTTAGCAAAGTATCTCAAGAATGGAAGAAAAAGTATCCAATGTACTCAGCCCTACTATGAAGCTAATTTATAGCTTTCACATGAAGGCTATAACCGAATTATAGCATAAGAATATGGGGAAGAGGGCAGGGGAAGGGGGCAAGGGAAGGGAGGGGAGGAGGGAAGTTGGGTGGAGGGAGGGTAATTGGTGGGGCCACACCTACAGTGCATCTTAGAAGGGTACAGGCGAAACACAGTAAATGCAGAATACAAATGTCTTCATATAATAACTAAGAAAATGCCATGAAGTCTATGTTAACCAGTCTGATGAAAATATTTCATATTGTATATGAAACCAACACATTGTACCCCTTGACTGCACTAATGTACACAGCTATGATTTAATAATGAAAAAGGGGGGAATAATCAACTTAACATAAAGACTCTTCCCTTCTAATCTTTTATATCTAGAATCTCTCAGTACGTGCTTCTCTGATTGGAAACAAGTATATAAAATACAAAATATACTATTTTGATTCCATGTGCCTAGTTTTCAAATCTTACATGCTATTAACATTTTCCAATCAAGAACATTAAATTTTAGAACTTCTAAGAATAATGGTTTGTGAATTTAATAAAAGCAATCTGCTTCCTTCTTTTGTAAAAACATTTAGTAGGAAAAGTAACTAAGAACAAATCATAAATTACTATATACACAGGAAGTTCTCTAAGAGGTCAAATTTTCAGGCTGTCATAGACAGTAAGACTCTTGGAGGAACAGGTAAACTTCTTAGCCAAGTCTAGCATCTGGTATTACTCCCTTTTCTACGAAGAACACACGTATTATTCTACCTGCTATGCTCCACTGCCACCACCACCAGTTTTTGATTAAGAATACTCTGTTTTTGGAGTCAATCAAAAACCTATCTCCCAGCTTCTATCCCCCTCTTCTCCTTCATCAACCTAGGACAGAGTTCTATAGGCTTTTCCAGGTTTTAATCTACTAGCAAAACCTGGAAACAGGTTTTGGGGGTTGAATGACTTTTCTGTGTCCTAAATACCTGCCCTACTCAATGTGGGCTCTTGAAACAAAGAGTTTTAACACGAATATGAGTATTTAAGGCACTACTCAAGGTTTGGTGAGGCGCAAGACAAAACCTGCCTGGTAAAAAGGGAGAACCAGGAGCAAAGCTGCTCCTTCTCTTCCACTTGCCACTATCAGACCTATCACCAAAGAACCTGCCACTCTGAACTAAGACAGGGTAAAGGAAGAACAAAGACTAAGACTGGGACTGGGAAACTATTTCAGGCAGTACTGGAGAATCTTGAGAGCTAGGAAAAATGAAAAGAAAAAACCAGAGATACAAAGAACAGAGAGGGCAGAGGAGTAGTTAGGATATCCCTACAGCAAAGGCTGTAAGGAAAGTCAGTATGGCCATAGAGCTTAGGTAACAAACAAGAGAGGTTAACCCTGTGGGAAAGGGGCAATATAAAGTCAGGAGGAAGCACACAGAGACTTACACACGAACACATACCCCACCCTCCTTCCCCATCTTACTCTCTCTGCCTTTAGTAGCACTAAAACCAAGTTTTTTATCCTAGCAAGTAAAATGTACTCCAAAAATATCAAATCCCAGCACTGTCACAAATAAGACAAAGATAATATGCTGTGCAGGATTGCCACCTGCTGTAAGGGAATTCAAAAAACAATTAGATGAAAGAAACCTGACTGGAGATACCTCTATCAGATAACCAAAGCTATGAATGTGTCTATCTGCAATAGTTTTTTCATTCAACTTTACTTATGGAGTAATTTTATTCCATAGACACAAAGGCTGCAATCAATTGTAAATTAGTATACATCTAAAAATGCACCACCAATATTTGTTATTGTATTTTTCAGATTTTAGATACCCATAAAATACGTCTACCAATGTGTCTTTCCAAAAATTCACTGTGAAATAGAACCAATTAGAATATAACAACAAGCTCTTTACTATGTTACACATTAATGAAAAACAAAAGGGGCAAACTCAGAACAGGGTAAAATTATACAGAAATATAAGATATACTGCCTTACACAAAGTGTGTAATATTGGTCACAGGATTGTTTGTTACTTAAAAAGAATTAAGGATTCTGTACAATGAATTGTCGAATAAACAGTCATAAAAAACATAAGAAAATAAGTACAGTAAAACAATTAGAAGGAATCACCTTTTTAAAATCTCTTAAAATTCAATCAGGAGTTATCTGGCATTGTTGAAAACAAAAGATTTATAAGTAGGGACGTTGCAATAAAGTCTTCTGTGCCAAAGTATAATAGAATAATGAACACATGGCTAATTTTGAAGATTTTCTTTTTTTTTTTCTTGGCAGTTCGGCCAGGGCCGGGTTTGAACCCACCATCCTTGGTATGTGGGGCCAGTACCCTACTCGCTGAGCCACAGGTGCTGCCCTGAAGACAATTTTCAAACAGAGATTTTGCTGTATTATTGTTACGAACCACATCACTCTGATATAAATGTCCTGTAAAGGTATAAACTACAAAGGAAAATCCAGTGATTTTATCAAAGAAGTAAGAGTGTAGGGCCAAAAGAAAATGTTAAGTCTATCTCTTTAAGAAAAATAGAACTATGTATGGCGTGGTGCCTGTGGCTCAGTGATTAGGGTGCTGGCCATAGATAATGGGGCTGGCAGGCTGTACCAGGCCAAGCCTGCGAAAACAACAATGACAACTACAATAAAAAAATAGCCGGGCATTGGGGCAGGCACCTGTAGTCCCAGCTACTTGGGAGGCTGAGGCAAGAGAATCACTTAAGCCCAAGAGTTTGAAGTTGCTGTGAGCTGTGATGCCAGGGCAACATAATGAGACTCTGTCTCCAAAAAAAAAAAAAAAAAAAAAAAGAAAGAAAGAAAAATAGAAACTGCCTGATAGAAATTGAAACTAGTAAGTACCCAGAGGGAAACTTGGGAACCATTCATTGGAAACTGTCTAGTGATTTGGTATCTTAAGGATTTGTTTTATCTGAAGGGACATTCCAACCCTAAAAAAACCTCTTGAGCTATCTCTAAATCTCCCTTAAAGTAGCTGTCAATTTTCTGAGAACCAGGAAGGGCCTCCCTCTGTCCATGAGAAACAAGTAGAACACTCCTCCCTAGTCTAAATACTAAAGCCCTGCACCTAAACACAAATGCCAGTGTCTTTTTCCATAGAGGCACTAAAAGCATAGTCAAGTCCTTTAAAAGGGAGGGAGGTGAAAGGAGGATCAACTCTGGATATCTCATCAAAAATTTTCCCTTCTCAGTCCCTCAATGATACAATCCCATTAGATTTATCTTACAAAGTTTACATTTCCATCGCTTCTTGGCCTTTTGGCTAAGATCAAGTGCAAAGTTTACATTTCAAAAACCTGACTATGGCAAAATATTTCTAACATAATCAAATCATCTCTGACCAAACGTCTCCTAAATGGTCTCCTTTCTTTTTCCCTCTCTTACAGTCTGTCTTCTCTACACAGGAACTACAGTGTTTGGGAAAGGGGGCGGGATTTACTCTGTTGCCCAGCCTAGAGTGCCCTGGCATCAGCCTAGCTCACAGCAACCTCAGACTCCTTGGCTCAGGTGATCCTCCTCCTCAGCATCCTGATCAAGTACCTGGGGATACAGGTGCATGGCACAATGAGAGCATTAGTGTCTGTGTATTTAATATATGGCCCAAAACAACTAACTCTTCTATTCTTCCAACATGTAGCAGAGAAGAAAAAAGGTTAGACACCCTGTACAATGTTCTATAGGTTCTGCCTCACACTCTATGATCCCATCTCCTACTAGTCTTTCTCTTAGAAATAGCTACTACAGATCCTGGAGAGAGAGAATCTCTCCCTTTCTCCCTCCCCCACTACCCTTGACCTTTTTTCTCTCTAATACAGTGGTTCACAACCTTCCTAAAGCCACAACCCTTTAATACAGTATTTCATGTTGTGGTGACCGCCAACCATAAAATTATTTTCATTGCTACTTCATAACTATAATTTTGCTACTGTTATGAATCATAATGTGAATATCTGATATACAAGATGTATTTTCATTGTTACAAAGGGGTCGGACCCACAGGTTGAGAACCACTACTCTAAAGGCTCTGGTAAGTAAATAAAAATAGGCTGCTTTTGAATAGAAACATAAACTTGGAAGAAGAGGCCAGAATGGGTGAATTTCTTTTTCTGAAAGCTTTGTCCTTTGTTCTGCACGCAATCTGTAGCAACTAAAACTTGAACAGAAAACACACTGTCCGCCCTCATGCCTGTGATCTCAGCACTGTGGGGCCAGTGGATTGCTTGAGTTAGGAGTTACCACCTTGAGCAAAAGCAAGACACCATCTCCAAAAATATCCATGTGTTATGATAGGCAACTATACTCCCAGCTACTTCAGAGGTTGAGGTAAGAGGAACTCTTAAGCTGAAGAAGTTGAGGTTGCTGTACATTATGATGACACCATAGCACTCTACCCAGTGTGACAGAGTTAAGACTCTATCTCAAAAGAGGAAAAAAAAAAGGAAAGACAAGAAAACTGTCTTTCTGGCCTGAAGGGAAAAAAAAAGGACAGGGCCCAGACAATCACACTCTGCAGAAGTGAGAACAGAATCCCCAAAGGAGGGAGAGGGAAAAAAGAGCCCCAAATTTTTGGTCCATTTTTGTCCAAGTCTCTGGCTGATTCCTGGAGCATGCAGTCATAGGGAAAGCCCCAGGCAGTTTGCAGCTGAGGCTAAAAGAATCAAATTGCGATGTGAGTAGCTACTAACCTCAGGAAAGAGAATTTTCACTGACTTTAACCAAAAGTAATAGCTCATTAAAACAAATCAAAATTCTTCGGGGAAGAAGTTGCAATGAACCAAAATTTCCACAAATAATACTCCTCATATCCAAAATTTCTTAACAGTATTATGTGATCCAATTGTTTGTTTGTTTGTTTTTAATATATGTATTTTATTATTCTTCATTACATTATTTCCCCCCACATCCCTCCGTGGTAAGACAGAATTGATTTACAGAAAAGAATACAGAAAAAAAACAAGCTCCTGGTAGAGGGAGAGATTTCCAGTGGGGAGAGAGATGCTCTCTCCGTTCCTCTCCCGATCTTTCTCCGTCTCCTCCTCTAGGCCTCTAGCCTCAGGGTATATATAGGTGTATGGGTTCCTTGGCCAGGAAACGAATGAATACAGTCCCTTCCACCGGGGGCAAGCTGAATGAGTGTATCAATGAATGGACACAGTCCATCCATGGAATTCAGGCCTAGGAAATTCACAAGAAACTGACCTAGGCATAGGAAATGGGGGTTCCACATTTAGTCCCAAGTGTAAAGACACCAAGGCACAGGTGTCTCCTCAGCAGTTGTCCAGCCTTTTTGGCTATTGGAGCCTCTGGTGGGCGTTGTAGGTCCCCCTCCTTGCCTGTCATCCAGCCCACTGGCTCTTCAGCTGGCTGCCACATCACCAACACCACCAAGGAGGAGGCGGCAGGTCCGCCGGCTCCACTGAGCTGACTTGGGTGCCAGATGTCCTGCGTCAATTCTCCCTCTCCGAGTACAAACCCCAACTGCTGTTAGGGAAAAGGGGTGAAGACTCGATCTAACTGCTTCCTGCTGGATCAGGCGATGATAAGGGGGCAGTTAGGGTTTCTCCGGAGGGAGAGTGATACAGGGGTTCATGGACTGGAACTGTCTTGATTGCAAGTGGCTTGATGACCTTTCTGGAAAACATAAATCTGATTAGTGTAATCAGTAATAGGCAAAGGTAGAACAGCATCAGGTCAGAAGCACTTATTCAGTGATGCTAAAAGAAAACCATATTAGGATTTTTCT